>PVKB01007838.1:0-26141 GCA_004027205.1 Ctenodactylus gundi
ACTGTGAATCCCGCCAATGGGAAACGGCGGGGGCAGGGCCTTGCGAGTTAGGAAAAAGGTCCCCCCGACCATGCTTGCCGGTCTTTTCTCCACTTGCATGTGGGAAGGACACCCTTTTGCAAAAGGAAATTAAAGCCTCATACCCTGTCGTCCATGCCTCCCAAGTCCATCCTTTGTTTGGACAGGAAGATTGCTATGCGCCGTTTCTAACAAGCTTTAGCATGAGTGACTCCATACTGGTTTACTTTGTTAGGCCTAGTGCCCGCCTAATTGGATTCAATCTAAATCCATGGCCTCCTATTAATTTAATTCAACATTTTACCTTTTTTTGAGACAGGGTCTTACTCTGTAGTCCACACTGGTCCTGAACTCACTATCGAGCCCATGCTAGCCTCAAACTCACAGCAATCCTCCTGTCTCAGCCTTCTGAGCACTAGAATTACAGGTGTGCACCACCACACCTGGCTTATGTGGTGCTGGGGAATCAAACTCAGAGCCCTGAACTGGCCAGTGTGGCACAGTCTTGGCCTCCTCTGGCTGCACATTGTCTGCCTGGCAATATCCATTCCCAAACTCCCTCAGGAGAAAGCCCCTAGCCCTTAGCTCAATTCCCAGAGATGTGCATGGTCTGACCTTGCTACTGATACCTCCTGGCTCATTTTAAATTCCTAACAACATGCTGCATATAACAGACATAATTCTCCCTTCTAGGCTGCTAAAACTACATAACCCCAAGCAATGGAACAGACATAGTAAATACCACGACATAGTAAATACACTTCCATAAATAAAAGCAGCAGCCTTCCAAAAAACTAAAACGTGTCCTGAGAATCAAGTACTTCGCATGCAAACTCTCACAGTCACTGTCCTTGGCATTCTCTGCAGCCAGGGAAGCTCCGGCCAAGCCACGCCCTCTAGAGGCAGAGCCTGCACCTGCCCTGAGCGCGGGGCCGCGCTGAGCCCCGCGCACTACAAGAGGATGATCTCCCGCTGACCCCACACCCACTGAGGCTCCATCTCCGGCCGCCACCGGGCCCGCTCTCCCAGCTGGTGGCTCACTTCGGACCTCCAGCCATGTCATCTAGCAGTCGTGTGGCGCTGGTGACCGGAGCGAACAAGGGCCTTGGCGTTGCCGTTGTGCGCGAGCTCTGCCTGCATTTCTCGGGGGACGTGGTGCTCACAGCCCCAGATGAGGAGCCGGGCCGGGCCGCGGTGCGGCAGCTGCAGGCGGAGGGCCTGAGCCCGCGCTTCCACCAGCTGGACATCGACGACCTGCCGAGCATCCGCGCCTTGCGCGACTTCCTGCGCCGGGAGTACGGCGGGCTCGACGTGCTGGTCAACAACGCGGCCATCGCCTTCAAGCGTAAGGGGTCAGGGTGCAAAAGGGGAGGTGGGATCCCCAAAGCCAGCGTGGGCCTGCCTGCCAGGACAGCGCTGGGGTGGGGCCCCTCTGGGCTGGGGGGGGGGGAGCAGCAGGGGTCAGCCAGAGCAGAGCCAGCGGGGGCTGGGGTGGCTCTGGCAAATGGACTTTGGTTATCTGGCCTGGGCTCTTGGGGACCTTTTCCAGGATTTCTTCACAGTTTAACCGTGACTAGGCTTTAGGACTGTGGGGTGAACTTTACACTCGTTTTGAAATACACAAGAATTTTTATTAAAAAAAAAAAAAGAAAAAGAAAAAGTTACACTAAGATGCTCCTAGGCAGCCTTCGCCCAGTCTCTTTCACTGGTGCCATCTTACAAAAATAACCATCAACCAGGAACCGGCCATTGGCATGAGATGGACACTAAACGTGAGCCTTCCTTGAAGGTGACCAGATTGCACACGCACAAGTTTATTCCCGTGAGTTACTGTGTATGGACTGTGTGGTCTTTCTCCCCTAACAGAAGCGGATCCCACACCGTTTCCCATTCAAGCAGAAGTGACGATGAGAACAAACTTCTTTGGTACCCGGGATGTCTGCACAGAGCTGCTCCCGCTGATGAGACCCCAAGGTGAGTCTGCTGGTGACCTGCCCCGCCTGCTGGACCTCATCCCTAGGCCCTGCTTCCTGTCCCTCTGCAGCTGCAGCCGCACCCGCCGCCTTGCTGGGCCTCCACCCTGAAGGTGCAGCTCTGCTGCTCTGTCCTCAGCTCTCTGGAGACACTGATGATGCCCCCATGGCCTCCTGGTCTTTGCATAGCTGCCTCCTCCTTACCCTTTAGAACTTGGCTAATGGTTTTGGCCTTTCTGCACCATGTTCCTCGCATGTTAAAAACCTGAGGATTCCTCCCTGTGGCCCCTCTCTGCAGTCTGAGTGCTGTTACTCCGGCTGGTGGAGTCCTCACCACAACTGGGTCACTAGCACACCCCCATCCCCAGTGCTTGTCACCTACCTAGAGCACGCCCTACACATACTCATTTTCCCGCCTCTCCACCTTCCCCTGAGGCCCCACTACTTCTAAAACAAATGTTTCCAGCAGGCGGTGGTCCTGCCTAAGTCATTGTGGTCACCCACCAGCACCCTGGAGGTCACCATGTACTGTGTCCTCATGGTCACTTACTAGGTCCTAAGACTGGCTCACCAATTGTCTTCCATCTCTCTCCTCTGGCATCCATCAGGCCCTCAGATGTAGACTGCAAAAGTTCAGGCTATGCCATGCCTTCTCCTTTCCTGAGGTTTGCCTTACCTAGGTTTTGGCACACTATTTGCCTGGCTACTCCCCTTCAAAAACCCTCCAGGAAAAAATTCAGACCCTTACAATGGCTCACACAGACTCTTCAGTGTGACTCCACTGTTTCCACAGTCATTTTTAACTTGTCACCTTGCCTCATGTTCTGAATTCAACAAAAGGTCATAATTTTCATTGTGAGTTGCTCTAGTAATTACCCCAAGCAACAGCATAGCAAGTGAACCATCATTCATTAAATACACACCAAGAAGAAACAAAAGAGCCACCTTCAGAATGACGAAACGTGCCCTGCATAGACAGCTTAGTCTCCCCTCCTGTCCTGCCTGGGGGTCCTCCTATCTAAGACTCTGCTCACTATGATCTCTAAAGCAGCTCTTTACAATGTCACCTGTCCCATAAAATGTGACAGCAGGCATGAGTTCCTCAAGCGAACACGATTTCCTTCCTGTATATTCCTCTGACAACTCACAATGCTAATTCTCTCTACATTGAAAATATACTGTTCTAAAATTACAGCAGATTTATTTGCCATCCCCATGTGCACATGTCTATATAAGGATATGTGATGTATTTTAGGCAGAGTGGTCAATGTGTCAAGCGCCGTGAGTCTCTCGGCCCTTAAACGCTGCAGCCCAGAGCTGCAAGAGAAGTTTCGAAGCGAGACCATCACAGAGGAGGAGCTGGTGGGGCTCATGAACAAGTTTGTGGAGGACACAAAGAATGGGGTGCATGAGAAGGAAGGCTGGCCCAACACGGCATACGGAGTGACCAAGTTGGGGGTGACCGTCTTGACCAGAATCCATGCCAGGAAATTGGACAAGCAGAGGAAAGGGGACAAGATCCTTGTGAATGCCTGTTGCCCAGGGTGGCTGAGAACTGACATGGGGGGACCTTCAGGCCTCAAAAGCCCAGAAGAAGGAGCAGAGACCCCTGTGTACTTGGCCCTCTTGTCCCCAGATGCTGAGGGGCCTCAGGGACAGTTTCTTGCAGATAAAAAACTTGAGCAATGGTGATGTCAACTCACAGCTGCACCGAGAGTACCAATTGTGTACCATGACCTGATGTGACCCAAAGGACAGTTACACTGTCCACAATGTCCCCTTTTCGACAAAATAAAACCCAAAACCATTCTGATCACATACTCAGTACCAATCTACTACTAACTGAGTAAACTACTAAGTGGATACTAACTCTGATGGATTTTATATTTTTTTCTGTGATATACTGAGAAGAAAGGGAAAACTGCTGGAAATAATAAATAAAATCAACAGCTTAAAAACTAGTTCTTTATAGTGTCCATTTCTGCTAGATGTTTTCATGCTGAGCCAGCTCCATGTCCGAGGTGGAAGCGGCATAAAGGTGAGATCAAGGGCAGCAACAGTGCCACGCAGGAGTCGGCAAACACAAGAACCAGATGGCACAATCTCAGACTCTGTGGTCAGGAGGCTGTTGTAGTGACCCAGGTGAGCCGTGGTGTGACAGGCAACGCAGGACAGGGCCCAGAAAACAGAGACCACAACAAGAAGGTAAAGGCAGATGCCTGGTCTCTTAAAAAAAAAAAAAATCAGCCTAAGTCATTTTGAAAAACAGTAAGTAAAGGTACTCTGGAAGTTTGACACTAGTTCTGAACACTCAGCCATCTGTGCCTCTGGATCAGAGAACGACTGTTTAGACCCCTCAATATGAACATGTTCTTTACCTAGGGATGAAGGGTCACGAGGCCTGCAAAAGTCCCATCATTCCTCTGAGTCCTTACGCAAAGTGAAAAGCAGAACATACTCAGAACTGAAGAGCACTGCTGGATGCTGAATGCCTGATACGTTTTTATTTTTCCAGCTGTTTTGTTTGTTTATGCCACGTGTTTCTGAGGATTGAACCCAGAGCCTTCACTCTGAGCTATTATACATCCTCAGTCTTTTGGATTGATTTATTTTGAGACTGGGTCTTGATAAAACACTAAGTTACTCAGACTGGCCTTGACAAAAAAAAAAAAAAATCAGCTACTCAAAGTGCATCATGGCGGCCTCTGGGCATCCGTAAACACCATCTTGGTGAATCCTCCCAAGCGTAGGAGGATGAGCGCAGCAGCTTCAGGAAGTGCTGCCTCCACAGTGGACAACTGAAACAGGGAAGATGCTCTCCCAGCCAGGCCGGAGGAGCCCAGTGCTGAGCAGAGCACAGTCATGGAACGGCTGACTGAAATCTACCGTGAATGTTCAAATTTTAAAACCCACGTATTACAGTAAAAGTGCCGTTAACCTCCCACTCAAAAATGCTCCCTTTCTCTTCACACTTGTCCCACAGCTCTTGCCACTTTCTGAGGCAGCTCCGGAAGTGGTTCGTGTCTCTGGTTGTGCTGCCCCAGGGGCCTCAATGTCCTGGCTTGATCCAAAACATTTCTTTACCTCTCAGGGTCATTTTGACTTCAGGGGAGAGAGCCAGAAGTCGCCCTGTGTCAGATCCGGGACACACCGGCGTACCTCAGGAGCCGCGTGCGTGTCTACTTCTCTGTCCCTGAGGAGGAAGCCCACGCCTCCGCACGGCCCACGGGGACGTCCACGGCCTGACTCTGAATCCTCCAAACTCGCCTCCTCTCCCGAGCCACAGGCTGCACGGCAGGGGCATAACAAGCTGTCGCTATTTGCTTTTCTTTTTAATTTCTTACATTAAAAACTGCTCTAAAGCTTACCCAAGTGACGAGACAGAAGGTGGGCCGCCACTCGTTAAGTACACAGCACTAAAGACGAGCGACGACCTTTGTACAAACACTTGCGGCGGCAGAGCGGAGACCCCGCGGCCACAGACCTCGCTTCCCTCTGCAGCCTGGGACCTGCCGCCGAGCCACGCCCAGCGGGGGCGGGGCCACGCCCGGCGTGGGCGGAGCCTGCGCCTGCGCGCTGGAGGGACAGCTGTGGCCCCGCCGGACTGCGGCGCTCCTTTCCTATGCACTGCGGCGGGCACCGTCAGGGTTTGCTCTCCACGCCGGTGCCCCGCGCTGCCCGCCCGGCCATGTCGTCCTGCAGCCGCGTGGCGCTGGTGACCGGCGCCAACAAGGGCATCGGCTTCGCCGTCGCCCGCGAGCTCTGCCGGCGGTTCTCCGGGGACGTGGTGCTCACGGCGCGGGACGAGGCGCGCGGCCGGGCCGCGGTGCGGCAGCTGCAGGCGGAGGGCCTGAGCCCGCGCTTCCACCAGCTGGACATCGACGACCTGCGGAGCATCCGCGCCGTGCGCGACTTCCTGCGCCGGGAGTACGGCGGGCTCGACGTGCTGGTCAACAACGCGGGCATCGCCTTCAAGAGTAAGGGGCCGGAAGCCTGGGAAATTTAACGACTAGAGATCTAGTGTGACCCTGTCTCAAAATAAAGAATGGGCTGAGATTGTTGCTCCGTGTGACAGGCGTGGATTCGATCCCTGGTGCAGGCAAAAATAAAACACAAAGGGGAGATGGTGCAATTCGTCCAGCCAGGTGGGCTGTGTCTGCCGGTGCAGATGGGTGGAAGCCCCCTTCTGGCCTGTGATACTAGAACAGTGTCCCTGGGGAAGAACTGGGCAGGCCGGGAACTGAGCCAGCTCAGTGCCCTTAGGGTTGCAGTGGTTCCAGGTAAATGAACCTTGTGTTTCCTAGCCCAAGCTTTTGGGGACCTTTTTCAGGTCTTCTTCACATTGTTCACCTGTGAATAGAGTTTAGGGAAGCTGGGGGACCCTTTAACTTATTTTGAAGTAAACAGAATACGCTAAGATCTTGCTAGGCACGTTTCACCCACGTTCTCCCAATGGTGCCACCTTACAAAAGTAATAGAATGTCGTCAGCCAGGAGATCAACCTTGGGATAATACTGTGACTAGACACAGACTTTCCTTGGAAGACGTCAGATTTCTGTTGTTTCTTTGAGATCCACCGCTTCACTACTGTGTATGGCCTGTGTTCTGTCTCTCCCTTAACAGAAGCAGATCCCACACCCCTTCATATTCAAGCAGAGGTGACACTGAAAACCAATTTTTTTGGTACCAGGGATGTCTGCACAGAGCTGCTCCCTCTAGTACGACCCCAAGGTGAGTCTGGAGGTGGCCTGCTGCCACCTGCGGGGACCTCGGCCCCAGGCTCTGCTGCCTGTCCATCTGCAGCTTGCCCTGTGCTACTGCCCTTGCGGAGCCCTGCCTGCGTGGCTCCGGAGCTTTGTCCTCACTCTTCCGGCCCTGTTGTTTTCCTTCCTCTGCTCTGTGCATTCCTGCCTCTTCCCGATCTTTCCAGTATTGGCTCAGAGGTCACCTCACATCTGTCTGCTCTTGTTCTGTCCCCCCACATAGTATAGGCCCTTGGGATAGATCCCATCCTATGCACTCTCTCCAGTAAGTGATCTTTTTTCAGGATCGCTAAAGAGACGGCAGCACTGCTTTCAACACTGCAGAGCTCCTCACACCCTCATCCCCCTTCCTTCCTATTACCTCCTGATACCCCTCAGTCTAACATTTCTGGATAATACTTATCCTTCTCCCTAAATTGTCCCGGCCACCCACCAGCATCGTGGCAGTCACCTGGCCCTGCCCCCACCCAGTCACATACAGGTGCCAGGATTGTGCCCACTGAGCGTCTAAATCCTTGTCATCCCAGCCCTACCACAGGCTCTCAGCTGCCAAACTGCACAACTGCAAACCTTCCCAAGAGGCCTCACTTCTTGGTCTTTTCTTAAGACTGTCTACCGGAATATTCCATCCCAAAAAATCCTCCAGGGGGGAAAAAATCAAGTCTTTAGCATGATTCACAGGGATCTCCTTAATCTGACCTTACTACCTCCAGGCCATGTCCCATCAACATATGTATGTTCTGCACATAAAAAAATTAGCATTATTTCTTTTAAAGTGCTCCATTACTTATCCCACCTATACAGAGAGTGAATGAAGCATCACTCGTTAAACATACCAGTAAAGGCAAGCGGCCACTTTTTGAAGGATTAAAGCCACTTTTTTGTGGCTTCAGCTAGAAAATGGACATGCAGAGATCCCTTTTCAGTCCCGTTCTGCGTTCCCAGGAGGTTCTAGGACTCTCTGGATTGTGTTCATTAGGACAGCTCCTTCCAGTGTCCCCCGACTCCGCCGAGATGCAGTTCCCACACTTTCTTCCTCCTAGAAGTCTACTGCTGATAGTTCAAAAGGGAAATTCTCTGCTGTAGAATCCCAGCGCATTTCTTATTCACCGTTCCTGTGGACATCACTCCATGAAATGATTTGTGATGTCTTTTAGGCAGAGTGGTGAATGTGTCGAGCACGTTGGGTCTGGTAGCCCTTAAGCAGTGCAGCCCGGAGCTGCAGCAGAAGTTTCGAAGCGAGACCATCACAGAGGAGGAGCTGGTGGGGCTCATGAACAAGTTTGTGAAGGACACAAAGAACGGGGTGCACAAGAAGGAAGGCTGGCCCAACTCTGCATATGGGGTGTCTAAGATTGGTGTCACCATCCTATCCAGAATCCATGCCAAGCATCTGAATGAGCAGAGGGGTGGGGACAGGATTCTCCTAAATTCTTGTTGCCCAGGATGGGTGAGAACTGACTTGGGGGGACCGTTAGCCCCCAAAAGCCTGGAAGAAGGAATAGAAACCCCTGTGTACTTGGCCCTTTTGCCACCAGATGCCCAGGGTCCTCACAAACAGTTCGTTGTGGAGAAAAAACCTGAACAATGGTGAGCTCAACTCACACCACTACCCACAATCCCCGTTTTCTACCACGGCGTGATGTGACCCACAGGGCATTTACACTGTCAAAAATACCCCTGCCTAGAAAAAAATCAAAACATCACTGATGAGTCGTCAGTACTAACTCACGGCTGATGGAGTAGGCTGCTCGCAGAGGGAACGCTAGTTCTGAGTCTTTGGTGCCTTTTCTGTGAACTACAGATGGAAAAAGGGAAATTTTCTGTAAATAATGAATTTAAATTAATAAATGTATAAGTGATTCTTTATACTATCCAGTATTACTGTTTGTTTTTGTGCTTAGCCAGCTCCACTGCAGGTATAATTAATATGAAAGTGAAATTAAAGGGTCTGGGGCCATAGCTGAGTGGTTAGCCACCCAGCACCCCCACACCAAAAAAAAAAATCATGCTTAAAAAATTAAAGATAATCCGTTGTAATCTTATCAAGAAATTTATTTTTTTGCCAGTTATTTTCATTTTTATTTACTAGCTGGCTTACTAACTCTATGACAGGAACATCTGGGAAAATCAGCGTGAATGGAGGAGTGGTACACTATGGCTCATGGTTTGAGGTGTTCAGTTATGGTTGGCTGGCTCATTGTTCTAGACCGGTGTGAGGGAAGAATGTCATGGCGGGGAGCATAGCTATTAAGCTAGGAATTCATAAGCACATTCATTCATCCATTCATGAGGCTACAGCTGCCTTCACGATCTGCTTCCCTTCCAAAAGCCTCACCTCTGAACCCTGCTGCATGGGGACCAAGCCTTCACAATATGAGCCTAAGGAGACACATAAGACCCAAACCATAACATTCCGCGCCGGCCCCAGAGGTCCATGTGTGTCTCACAGCGTAGAGCATGCAAACCATCTCCAAGGTTTCTCAGCTCTTAGCAGTTCTGGTGTTGTTCGAGGTCTGAGTCCAAAGTGTTTCCTAAGACCCAAGGAAGCACTTAGCTGTTAGCCCCTGTAAGAATCAAAACACACTTGGTAGGTTTCCCATGGGCCCAAACACTGAGACAGCCCAGCAGGTAGACTGTGGCTTTCAGGCTTAGCCCTGAGGCACAGGCCCCACCCAAACCTAGGGCACCACACACAGAAAACTATCTCTCAACATTATCTGCAGAGTCCTGCGACATTGGCTTCTATGACATGGCATGTTCCCGTGTTTCCAAAACCTCTAGGATTCCTGAATGGTAGCCTAAGACACTAAGGAGACTGACAGATCAGAGGAGGATTTCTCATTTCCTGTCACTTCTCAAAATTAAATGACAGGTTAAGTCCCTCAGCCCCCAGCCTGGGCTACAAGCCAGGCAGAAGAAAGGAAGGCCTCAGGTGTGGGTTGCAAATGACCTGGGGCTGAGGAGATATCCACCCCCAAGCTGCGGGCACATCCCCCACAACATGAGAAAGAACTCGTCTCATGAGGCTGCCCCTGGCTCTCCTGCTCCTCTGCCCCAGCCCTCGGAAAATGAGACCCTGTCACACACCCTCCCACACTTCAGCTACTATGGTGAGACTCGGAGGGTGTAGGGTGGGCTGGGGCAGAGGATGACAGGCCCTCCACAAAAGTGGACGATGAGGAACCAGGCTCAGGCCTTCTGCTAGGCACAGGGTTGCCGCTTCAGGGACTCCTGAGGAAGGACAGAGTTCTGTCACAGTCCTGTTTGGGTGTGCTCCCCTATTGAAATGGTGACACCTGTTGGACACAGTGAGATACTGAGAATCCAACCGGTGAGATTGAAACTGGGTCCAGTGGGAAAGGCCTATAAGTCAAGCACATTGGAAGGCTGAGGCAGGAAATCTGCATGCTTGAACTCAGCCTGGGAAACTTAGCAAGACACTGCCTAGAAAAGAGAGGGGGGGAAGAGAGAGAGAGAGAAAGAGAGAGAGAGAGAGAAGGAAGCAGCTGATGATGTAGCTTTTGACTTGAGATGAGCTCAGTGTGAAGGCTCTGGTTGGCTCTAGTTTACACAACACATACATACCATTGAGACTCGGCATGTACTCCAGACTCCAGGCACGTGGATCTTGGGAGCCTGCACTAGTTTCTCTGTGCCCCCCAAAATAAGCAAACATAAAGACATAGAAGGCATTACATCCTACAACATTCTCCGCTGTCCAGAGTTATGGATGTGAGCAGAGGGAGTCACCCTGACCCCACCTGGGAGGCCCAGTGACCCAGGACCCACCTATGCATGGCACTTACATGTGAACCTTGAGCTGGGAGTCTTTATCCTGAACATGGTCCCTGACAATGGTCCCTGCTCAGTGGCCTTCTCCAGTCTGTGAGATAGGAAGGAGGTTTGTACACAGACTCCAAGAGCAAGAGGATTCTGTAACAGAAACCATTGTCAGGCCCGAAAGAGAAACTCCTCAGAATCTACCACAACATCCCCCAGGCCAGAAGCTGCCCCCAGTGCCAGTCCCTACCTACTCAGAGTTGCTTAGAAACCTGGCCCTGCATTTCCCTATGCCCAAACTGCCAACGTTCCAGGTAAAAATGCAGACTCCTGGCCCTAACCAAGCCTTTACTGACCAGAACCCGGTAAATGGCCTATACCACAAGCCATAGGGTATGAGGAACACAGGAAAAATAAGCCACCTGCTCAGGCCAAGGGAGAGAGGTGAGTCTCACAGGACTCAGCAGAAGTTGCATGATCCTAGACTCAGCTTTTTAAACTCAACTATGGGGTACAGTGACCATGCTGTACAAGGCGGGGGTGCACAGATGGGAGTTCAAATCTCAGATCTGCTTCCCAACTTCAGATTAGTGGCTCAACCTCTGTTTCAGGGCTTGGAAAATGGAGAGGACAGAGGGACATGCAGCTTAGTGGCTGCTGGAGGGATTCAAGAGTCAAGACACTTGGGAGTTCCCCTCCCTAAGAGTCAGTCTGTCCTTGTGCTGGGGAATCCAATCCTGCCGCGAATGGTTGTCACCACTGGCCTGTCCTCTCAGCCAAACCTGTCGCCACTCTAACGTGTTCAAGAAAGTGAGGTCCTTCGGGGTCACAATCCTGTCCCTGTGCCTGAGACGGCCTTCCGCTGTCTGTGTTCTCTGCATGCAGGGGTCGTTGCATCCTCTCTGACAAGTTCCCACAGAACACAGCGCAGTCACTGAAGAGCAGCCAGGACCCTGCCCAGCTCGGGGAAATGAGACCCCTTCCCTCGCCAGTCACCTGCATGGCTCAGGCATCTGGAAGTATCCCAGACTCCTTGAAGACAAGGATAAGTCTCAGGCCATGGAGGAGCATTCCCCTTCCCCTCAGAGGTGGCCAGGCCTCCCAAGGGCATTCCTTACCACAATGCATAGAGGGAGCCTGACACCCCATCCACCTCTGTCACCTTCCCAGCTGTGCATTCGAAGACCCATGCTGACAGGATGCGGCAGGTGGCCCCTAATAAGAGATCAGGGGCAATGGAAACGCATCACACCTGGTTTTCCAGGGGAGATGGAGGTGCCTCACACACAGGAACCACACCCAGCACCACAGCCCTGAAATTCAAGCAGGTGCCATAAGCTCCACTCAGGAAGGGGAAACTGAGGCTGGAAGAAATGATCCCACTTGGACACAGTCAGGTGACTGGGTAAGGCTGATTCGAATCTGAACGCAGGCCTGACCCAGGTCCGCACTGTGAAATTCTTCTGAAGTTCCCCATCTGTGAACATTGAGGAGATTATGCCAATTTGAGGGAATTAGAAACCACATCTGGGTAGGATTTGGGAACCATGCCTAGACTGGGAATTGAGAAGCAGCCTGGATTAGAGTGTGAGTGATTTGCAGGCCAGCCAATGAGAGAAGAGCACCCACCCGGATGTGGGAGGTCCAACTGGAACTCCAACGGTATAAAAGGAAGGAAGAAGGAAGCCTATCACTCTCGCCTTCACTATTGTGTAAGGACACCAACTTGCTACACACCGCAGATCTTCATCACAGATTTGCTCCAGTCTCGACTTGCACCTGTCTGCCCGTTGCTGATCTTCAGACCTCAGTCTTGGTCATTGTTCTTCGAACAACCAAGATCCGCAGCAGACTCACCCCACCAGCTGTCCAGCAGTCCCAGAGGGGAGAGCTACTTCGCAGCTGAGCAGCCATCTTGAACTATGTCTATCCTCAGATTTGTAAGTTTTCCTAATAGATCCTTTTTGTTATAAAATCTGTAAGTTCTGCCTTTTAAAAAGAACCCAAACTAATACACCATCTTTCAGAGCTCCCATCGGTCTCGCCCCATTGACCACCCCACCTGTGAGTCCATTACACCTTGGGAGGTGGCTCCAAGAGCAGAATTTCCAACCCCCAGCTCTGGGGAGCAAGTGCCTCTCCTTCCCCAAGAGAACCAAGGGAGGGGACAGAGGCCCTGGCCATGTGGGTTCACGTGACTTATTTTGTCTCTTTACCTAGGCCATGACACTCCTGGGTCACACCCACACCCCATTTCCTGTTTCCTGGGGACTCTTCTCTGAGGGGACCCCAGAGCTTGCCCCACCCATCTCTCCCAAGGCCTGGGACAGTTTAGGCTTCAGTTTCTGTTACTGCTCAGGGTTCTGTTCCGTTACTGGCTTCTTCCCTGGACGTTCTCAGGCCACACCCCTCAAGCCACGGTCCCTGCTGGGCTTGTCCCTCCTCTACTGCCACCTGGGAAGGTCCTCCCTTCTGCCAGTTTTGCTGGACATAAGATTCTTGGCTCAACAGGCTTTTTATTTATTTATTTTTCTTTTCCGTCCCACACTGAGTCCCTTGACAGTTTCTCTGTGATGATTCTCTTCTGGGGAAAGATGGTGACACGTACCTCCTTGTCAACTGAGTGGACACTGTACTAGACTTCACTGTATTTTAGGGACGTCACTTGTGCTGTCTGTGATGTTGTAGCCTCATGTTGAAGAAACGATATGAGTGGAGATAACTTGGCGCCTTCAGAAACACAAGGTATTTTACACTTTCAAACTAGAAATAAAGGACACTGAAGCATTTTAAGGAGGCATTTTAAGTTTCCTTAAAACTCAGTGTTAACCGCCATAATCCACATAAGGAAAACATGTTTGCTTAAGCTAGAACAGCCGGCTGAGGCCTAATATGAGACAACTCAGTGGGTCACAGCAGCAGTGACCAGGGCATTTTGTTCTCTGGCCCCTGTGTGAGGTCACCACAGACTCCACCTGGAGACGACGCCGGCAAAGGATTTGTCCTTGATGTAGGAGCAATCTGGTTGGTGACCTGTTGGACGCGGACAATGCCCAGTTTGCTTGGAGGGCTAATGGTTTTGTATTCTGGGGTTCTGCTTCTTTCTCCCACTATTCTCATATGTTCCATCTTTAAAATTCCCATCCTTTGTATTTCTGTCATCTTTTGTTTTTCTTTTCTCATTTAGCATTGCTAGCTGCCATCCCTAGGTCACGATGTGTGATGACTGCAGGCAGATGACAACGAGGCATAGAGTCTCCCGTGAAGATGCCCTTACTCGTCACTGTTGCCTCCTGAGGACCGTAGGAGAGGGCAAATCTGCACGGGTGGAACTGGAATCCATGTCCTCACTGGAACACACATGGCTGTGAAAATTCTGTGGAAGACACAGAGGAACTCATTCTTCCTTACCTCTAAGGTAGACATCTCGAGGGCTGTGTGTCACCCAAGTGTGACTGAGCTCTTTCAGGCCATAGACACACCTGGCCACGTCTGTGTGTTTATGAAGTATGCAGGTGGGGACAGCTATGGCAGTATATCTGGGAGGCCGGCCACCTGCCAAGGAGGAGACCCAGTGGCTGTTCAGGCAGACAGTGACAGCTGTGCGCCACTTCCAAGCCGAGAGTATCATCTACATGGACCTGCAGCCCAAAAACGTCATTCTGGGTGTTGAGAATGAAAATGGGTAACGTGGGGTCAATAGCAGGTTCATGGCCAAGCTGACACTGCCCATGTCCTGTGGGACCCTGCCCTACTGCGTGCCCCAGAAACATTCTTGGAAGAAGAGTATGCAGGTCCCATGGTGGATGTCTGGAGCTTGGATATTACCCTGTACATGATGGTCACAGGGTCCCTCCCATTCATGTCAGTACTACTGGAGTTCCAGGCACAGGTCACCCAGGCAGAGCACTGCTGACCACTCTCCTGTCCCCAAACCTGTGTAGCCTCCATGGCAGTGGCTCATCCTGACCCTGGAAAGAAGCCCACACTGGAAACAGTTTTGGAGCCAAACCCATCCTCCCACTGAGCCAGTTCCCAGAACCCAATGGCCCACTGTTCTGAAAGTCATGTCTCTCCTGGGATATGACACTTGGGAGGTTAAGGAATCTCTGAGACAGAGGAAATTTGATGATGCCATGGTCACATACAACATGGTTAAACACCAGGCAAGAGAGGGGACAGGCTGCACCATCCCAGCGAAGCCAATGAATGTGGGGGTGGTGCCATGCCTATCCCCTGTGGATCCTTGTCCTTGGAGTCTCCCCTGTCCCAACACTGCCCGCCAGCTTGCACCTGCAGTCTGCCCCCCAGTCCCTCCACAAGCAGCAGTGGGTGAGACCCAGGGAGCAGTGAGTCCTTCTGGGACACATCTTCCCCTGGGCAACTCTACTCAGTGACTCTGAAAGCAGCCTGTACCTCTGACAGGAGATGGGGCTGGAAGGGTGTGACAAGGACTGTCACCCGCCTTGATGTCTCTGCTGCCACCTGCAGGCCCAAGAGACACACCATGGGTACAGAAACCAAGTAGCACCAAAGTAAGTTGTGGGCAGAAGAGGGATTGTCCAGCTATGTACCCCAAATGCCATTTTACCTATTTTTTCATTGTGTCTTTTTTGAATGATACTGAGGTCAAGCCCAAGGCCTTTATACTGAGCTTCATCACCAGCACTTTTTTTTTTTTTTTTTTTTGAGAAGGATCTTCCTAGGTTGCTAAATTGGGCTTCGGTTTGTGATCCTCCTCCTGCCTCAGCCTCATAGAGCACTGAGATTTAGGCCTACACCAGCGGGCCCGGCTTTATCATGTCACTTCCAATTGACAGGTTATCACCGCAGGGATTATAGAGAGGAGAGGGAGGGAAGGGGGAGGAGTTTGTCAAAGCTGCGGCGGGGGCAGGTACAAAGTGGAAGATCTTCAGAGCAGGATGACTCCAGTCAAGGTTAATGATCTGTGTGGTTTAAGGTAACAGATTCCCATGTCTCCCTGCATTTGAGGTAGGTGGCCAGAACACCCTGAGCCCCATAAACCCTAACCCACGACCTGGGGGACCAGCCAGGTGTGAAAACAAACAGCTGCAGAAGGCAGCAGATGAGACGTCCAGGCTATAGTGTGCCCGGTGGCCCAGCCTAGGAACTTCTGCCAACACAGAAGGCACGTGTGTAAAGTGTCCCAGGCGTCTCCCCATGGGATTCCAGTCAGGGGCCACCTGGAGCTGCCTGGAGTCCAGAAGATTCCCTGGAACAAGTCCTCCCTCTTGGGTTCTGGGACAAAGAAGATGGTTTTCAATTTGTTTCTCACTCATCTTACAATAAACCCGAGGCTCCTGAGGAATGAGGACTGCTGTGTGTTTCCTGCCCCTGTGCTTGTTGGAGAGGTACAAGGTGAACGCTGCCCAGCGCGGAGCCAGGAATCTAAAGGGAAGAGTGGCTTCCAAGCCCTTTCCTGCATCCCCATCCCCGACAAATGACTAAACATATCTCGAGTGGGACAAAGCTCTGACCTGCCCGAAGGCAGAAATGCAAACCCTCCGTGGGACACAGATCTCGTGTGGCTGCCACTGTGAGAAGGACCCTGGGGAACGGGAGGTCCCATGGCCTGACTTCATTCTGCCCGAAGTCCCCACCAGCACAGGGAAGGCCTGTGGCCTAGACCTTGATGGGAAGGGGCTTAGCTGTGGTTCTCGGAGCTGCTGTGAGTCCTCTGACTTGGCTGCTGAGTTCCCTAACTATCATTCATGGTGTCGGGTCTTTCCACCATGAGGATTTCACATTTTTAGAGCAGCGGCAGAGGACAGTCCCCCCAAGAAGGCTTGTCAGGTGAGGGCCCACCAGCAAGTCTGAGTTCTCTTGGTGTGCTCAGCAGTGCACCTGATGTGTCTGGGTCACAGGAGGAGGGAACCCAGAGGCAGCAGCCTGGATGCCCTTTGTGACCAGACGGGTGATGTCAGTCTGGGCCCACCTTGGGGACTGTGCCACAGATTCCCTGCCCTGCCACTAATGCTCCAGGTCGGTGACTTAGCACAGCCGGGAAGCCAAGGGCGAGCTAGGAATCCACACATGAATCAATCCCCTCCTGAGATCAGAGTCCTCAAGACCCCCACAGCCTCTGAGCCCCACCCCTGCAAGACCTGCTGCAATGGCGAGCAAGCCTTGAAACATATGCCTTTCAGGGCACATCTGAGACCTAAATCGCAGCACCCAGTGTGCCCCAGGCCTGTTCTGCAGTTCTGGTCCAAGACTGCACGGCCCACTGTGAGCTGTGGCAAGGGCGGCACTCACAGGTAGGGGCAGGACAGCACAAGACGGAGCAAAAGCGCTTGCATCATGAGCCAAAGAGAAGACAGCACGCGGTTGGGGAGTCACACTCCTTTCCCAAGGGCGCACTCCCCTGGGACCCAAGTGCCTCCCGCCAAGGTCCCAGTCCCACCCTTGGCCGCCTCCCAACAGCACCACCCCAAGCCCCAGCTCCGGACTTTGGAGACATTCGATATCCAAACTACAGCAGCTCCCAGGAAGTGTCATGTAGGCATGTCCCTGCAATTTTTAGTTTATTCTTTGTACTTTATATTTTTTTCTTACAAAAAGTAATTTTTGGCAAATTAGAAAGAACCTCTTTGAAAAAAATAAAAGAAATGCAAGGCTGGGAATATAGTTCAATGAAAAAGCCCTGGATTAAAATCCTACTACTAAAAGCGAATAATATTTATGTAAACTTTATTTCAAATTTTTCCTATTATAACTTTTTTATGAGGGGCTGGAGGAATGGCTCAGTGGTTAGAGCATTTGCCTATCAAGTGCTAAGTCAAGCGCTAAGTACCCAAGTTTGATTCCCTAGCACCACATAAGCTGCACATGGTGGCACGGGCCTGTAATCCCAGCAGTCAAGAGGCTGAGGCAGGAGGACTGCCATAAGTTCAAGGCCAGCCTGGGCTCCATAGTGAGTTCAGGACCAGCCTGGACTACAGACCTACACCCTGTCTCAAAAAAATTTTTTTTCTTATGAATTAAAATCTTACAAAATTTTTTCTCTTGGGGCAATTAATTTAGGACTGCTTCCAAATAGTGGGAGCTTTTACCCCTCTGTCCTTTGTTTCTAGAAAGACTTTAGTCTACACTTTAAATATTTTTTCTTTTAAAAGTTTTTTCTCGTGAAAAATTTTTTTCTTACAAAAAGCTTTTTCTGTTAAGATGTTTTCACCTTAAAATTCCTAGGAAACAATTCATTAAAAATTTTGGTTTTAAAATCATTTTCATGAAAATTCTTGCTAATTTTTTTTCTGCTTTTTTTTTCTGAGACAGGGTCTCACTCTGTAGTCCAGGTGGTCCTGAATTCAACTGTGTAGCCCAGGCTGGCTTTAGACTCATGGAAATCTTCTTGCCTCAGGCTCCTGAGTGCTGGGATTACAGGTGTGCATCACCATGCCTGGCTTTTTCCTTTTTATACTATCTTGAAATCTTTGATTTCTCTTGGGCTCCTGCTTCTTGGTACCCTGAGTAGCCAAGCCTGCAGACATGCCCACCATGCCTGGCTTAGGATCACAAAATAGACACGAATCAGCGAGGAGCTGAGTCCCTCTGAGTGGAAGGAGGTAGGCTAGTTCCCTCTTTCCCCTGGTGGGTGCCCAGCCCAGGTGGGCAGAGGCAGAGCTTGCTTACAGAACAAACTCTAGTCTATAGGCATTCAACTCCCAGTTCTGACGCCAGCCAGCGTCACCTCGTGTGCCTCAATTGCCCGCCCCTCGTGTAAGGGCTGACCATCCAGGGCTGCGGTGAGGTGGAGCGACCAGGTGACTGTGAAGCGCCCAGCTCCGGCCTGCAGCGCAGCACAGGAAACGCCCACCGCTCTGAGCCTCTCCTGCCCCAGACCTTTCTCAATAGCCCCATGTGCCCTGGTAGAAGTGTGGCCAGCAGCATTGCCAGGTTGTGCAAGTGGCTTAGAGGCTGCTGGGAGAAGACACCGCTACCAGGCAGATGTGGAGACTTTTCTACCTTATCTGGAAGAACTGAGGTATCCACTTTCTCCCATTCAGTGAAGCCCAAATATTTTCCATTTACAGGTCTGGTCACCGCATTGCCTCTGCAGCCACAGGCCAGGAAGAGCAGCAAACCCAGCACCTGGGCCACCAGGCACTCCTTGGCAGAAAAGAGAGTTGCCCAGACTTTGCAGTCCTGTTGCTTCATGTCGCCACTGTGTGGCTTGTCCTGTAACTGCCTTAAAGTGCCCCTGGCCAGCACTTACAGGTTTTCTGCAGTTCCCTGAGCTTGCATCCCCTGACTGAGCCTTCTCTTTTTTAAAAGAAGCCCTAGAGCTGTTAGGCAGGTTGCTCAGGGCCACACTGCAGGGTGGGAGGCAAGGACTCCATCCCAGCTGTGCTCCCCCCAGGTCAGGGCCCTGTGGTTACCTGTCATCACTCAGCTGGGCTCTGGGTTACCACGGCATTTAGTACATGTAGATCAAGGTCTGGAAACCAGGGCCTTCGCCTCAGATCCAGCTCACGCTTGCGTTTGTAAAGCTGTACTGCACATGGCCACGAGTGAGCAGATCTCACAGAACGGCAGCCTCTGTGAAATGGACCACAGATCAGTGAGGTTTTCACCCTGACCCAGCAACCGTGTCCTTCCACAGGGAGGCTCCGTGTAAGGTGCACACTCTCCTCCTGTCTGCCAGTGGCTGTGAGTGTCAGTGACTCTTGGGAACAGTGGCTTTGGCCTCTACAAAAGAAGGCTCCCTTGGGCAGCACAGGAGAGACTCTATCAAGACAGAGTCCCCAGGAACAGGGTTGTGCCAGATGAGTGAACCTTGGATTTCCTGGCCAGGACCCCAGGGGCTCTTTTCTACATTTTCCTCAGCCAGTTTTTGAGCGACTGGGCTTTCGGGAGGTTCCATGACATTTTAGCTAATTTTGAAATTAACAAGAAATGACAAAACAAAATAAACCTGGTTACACCAAGAGCCTGCCTATGCATTCTTTACCCAGCCTCCCCAGCGGTGCTTCCTTAGATAAACCAGGGTGTTGGCATTGGCATGACACCTTACGTAGATCAGTAAAGACAGACTGCTAAGTGGAATTGACCAGGTTTCACACACACAATTTTACTTTTGTGAAATTCTGCCCTTCAGCTACTTGCTTTCTTCACACACACACACACACACACACACACACACACACACACACACACACATCTGTTCTTTCTCCTCTCAAAGCGGTTGATCCCACAGTCTTCCACATTCCTGCGAAAATGACAGTGGAATCAACCTTTTTTGGTATCTGAGATGTCTGCACAGAGCTGTTCCCTCTTGCAAGACCCCAGAGTGAGTCTGCCGGCGACCCGCCCCTGCCTGCTGGGACCTCATCCCTCTGCCCTGCTCGAGCGCTCTGCCACTCTGTCTGCACTTCTGGGGCCAGTGTTGGCGCTTTTTGTACCTGCCTTTCTATCTTCCTCTACTCTTTGCCTATCTGCCTCTTCCTGATTCTCAAAAGTTGGCTCGAAGCTCTCCTACTGGCGCCACGTTCCTCAGCCCCTAGGATTGCATCTCTGTCATCCAAGTGACTTCTTCAGATGGCACAGCCCTCATTCCACCAGGCTTTTAGAGCCTTCTGCCTCAGACTCTCTCAGCACCTAACACTCCTGGAGTTTCCCACGTGTGTTTTTCTTGCTGCCTGAGAATCCGTTCCTTGTGCTTCCCCATACTAAGCAGCCATTTCCAGAGCATGCTGGTCTTTCATCCAAAACGTCTTGATCACTCACTAGTCCAGCATCCTGGAGTTTACCATGTCCTTTCCCCCTAAGACCTGGACCATCAGGTGAGTTAGGTCGGCCATCAGGGACTGGACAAGGGAAGGAGAACCACCACAGGCCTCGCAATAGACCTCCCATAACACTCAGGACCACCCAAATAACTGTTTTCTCCTTTTTGCTATGTGACTCAGGCCCATGCAGCACAGCTACATGGTGCAGGTCCACACAGCCCCTGCAGCCCCTGAGATAACCCCCCTGTGAACACAATGCAGAAACTCTTCAAGGCCGCTCTCACACTGCAGCTCTTCAGAGTATAAAGCCCTTAGAGTATAAAGGTTCCCTCTGCCCAGACATAGTGCTCTCTAGCACAGTCAGGCAGGGTGTGCTATTCATTAATAAATTGTTGGGCTGAGACAGTCTCCATGCATGGTTACGCTCCGTACTCAAGATCTGACAAGGTGGTTCCGGCATCCCTCAATCCCAGCCCGACCACAGGCCCTCTGCCACCGCCCTTCGCAACTGAACGCCTTCCTAAATTGCTTTGCTTCTTAAGGGCTTCGCCTTCTCCAGGGTTCTGCATACAGTCTGTCCGCCTGCTCTGTCCCATAATCCTTTCGGGGAAAGCCCAGGCCCTTAGCATGGTCCATAGGAGCATCCATAGTCAATCAGATCCTGCCACCTCCAGGCTCCTTTGACCCTCTCATCAACACACACCCTGCTCACAACATACTATTCAGTTTCTTTCACTGTGAATTGCTCTAACACTTAACCCACGAATGAGGCAGAGTCCGGCCACCACTCCTTACACACATGCCAGTGAAGACAAGCAGCCACTTTTAGGAAGATGAAATTTGTGGTTTAGAGTTGAGTGCTTGCATGTCCAGCTCACACTCCCCTCGAGTTCTGCTTCCCATCCTGTCCTCCAGAGCCACTGCAACTACTGACTCAAAAGGCAACTCTTCCCAATGTCTTCTGACTCCTCCACCTGGCCAGACTGAAGCAGGAATGCATTTTCTCACACACGTGCCTTATACCCTGCATAGTATTATTATTTTTGTAGTACTGGGGATTGAGCCCAGGGCCTTCCCACTGAGCTACATCCCCAGCCTATCTTTTTTTAACTTTTATTTTGAGGCAAGGTCTCACTCAGTTGTTAACTTGCCCAGGGTGGGTTTTGTCTTAGTTACATTTTTGTCACTGTGACTCAATACCCAAGATGCACAAATTAGGGAAGGAAAAGTTTATTTTAGCTCACAGTTTCAGACGGTCACAGTCTGTTCACACATGGCCAATAATTGTGGGAGGACATGGTGGAAGCAGGGGTGGAGTCTGCTGCTCTCAGCATTGCAAACAGAAAGCCAAGTCAAGTCAAGTCAGATCCAGTCCAGTTCAGTCCCAGAGGAAGGTAGGTAGCAGCATATTTGCATTTCCAGGTCCTATCCGGGTGATCTGCCCCTTCTGAGTCCAGCTTCAATGTTCTGCCCTTTCCAGATGTGGTTCTTCTCATCCACCACATTGTAATCCAATCCACACGCCTGGGATCCAGCCCCTCTCCCGAGCAGGCCCCAGAATCCCAACAGCAGATGTTCCATAAATAATCCATAACATCCAAATACATGAGACTTCTGGAGGGCATTGCAGATCCAAACCACAACAGGCTTGAGCTTGCAATCTTCCTGCCTTAGCCTCCCAGAATGCTGAGATCCCAGCTCTACACCACCCGGCCTGACTCCCTGTGCATTCTTCAAACTCACTCTGGTGATTGTGTCTCTAATAGTTCTTTTTTTTTTTTTTTTCTTGTTTTCTCTCTAAAATCTCAGCATGCTTGATTTTGGGTTTGTTGTTGTTGTTTTGCTTGTTTGATTTTGCTTTGAGACAGGGTCTCTGTCTGTAGTCCAGGCTGGTCCTGACTCACTAAGTAGCCCAGACTGGCCTCAAACCCAGGGTAATCTTCTTGCCTCAGCCTCCAGAGTACTGGAATAGAAGGTGTACACCACCACACCCAACTTATGTGAAGGTTGAGAATCGAACCCAGGGCTTTGTGCTTGCTAGTGTGAGCGTCACCTAGCAGTAGCAGGGGCACTTTATCCAAGGTGGCAGATCTTCACATGTTTGCACTTTACCTGACCAGGTGACCAGGTGACAAAGGCGGAAAGGGAAAGGAGAGATAAAGGTCATGATCTTGTGATAAACTTGGCCCTGAGCCAGTGCCTTAGACCCTATCAGGAAGATTGTGCATCCTGCCAATAGGAAGAGGCAGGGGAGGGACCTGCGACCTAGGGATTTAAGTCGGTATCTATCACGTTTTCCGTGTGCCTCTCTCCCCTTGCACGTGGGAGGTCATCCTTTTTGCAAAAAGAAAATTAAAGCCTCATACTCTGTCATCCGTGCCTCCCATGTCCATCCTTTGTTTGGACATGTAAATTCCTATGACTCCTTTCTAACACTAGACAAGCCTTTAAACATGAAGCTACGCCCTCAGCTCCCCTTCCTCCAGCACACTTGGTATTCACCACACCTAGGTACACCTCTCTGTGTAAAGATTTGGGTTGTACATTAGGCAGATAAAACGTGTCAAGCAGGACAAGTCTCATGGCCCTTAAGCACTGCAGCCCGGAGCTGCAGGAGAAGTTTCTAAGCAAAAGCCTTGTGGAGGAGGAGCTGGTGGGGCCCACGAACAAGTTTGTGAAGGATACAAATAATGGAGCGTACAAGAATGAAGGCTGTGGCCCAGCATGCCGTCCACACAGTGACAAGATCTACACCACAGTCCTGTGAGAAGCCAGTGCCTACAGGTGACTGCCACCAGATTGTGCTGCCCTCAGACCTGTCATCAGGCTATCGCTCCCCCTGACAGCACGGGTCACCCAGCTGGGCGCAGGGGCATTGTGTCCTCCATTCTTTCCTCGCCCAGGATTGTCACCTGCTGCTGGGGCATCTACTGCCATGGCGGTGCTCCCTCCCACCAGGGACTTCCAGGCACAGAAACACAGAAAGGGATCACTGCTGAAAACGAGACAGAGGTGCACTGACAGCTTCCACAGTTTAACAGACACCAATGAAGAGTACAAAGCCAAAGCCAAGACTGGCGTTTCAGGTGCAAAGGTCTGAGCTGCAAGGAAGGCCTTGTTCCTTTATACTTCACACCTGGCTTCTTCGGGAGCTTGGGAGAAACCACCCTTCCCCACATGCCATTGTAGACAAAGGGCGGTGTTGGTAGAAGAATTTACTAGCACTCAATGGATTGTCTCACTTGTCCTTGACTTTTTAGGAGTTCCTGGGACAAGGGATGTGTCCTGGGTTGTAAACTTTCAAGGTCTTCCGTGTGGGAGCCCCATCTGACTAAGGATTGGCACCTCGAATTTAAGTCTTTGTTTACTGAGGGACCTTTCCTGGCCTGGTATGATTTGATTGCTTGGTAACTGAGGAAGGGCGGGGGGAGGCAAGGACATTTGAGATAATGGCCTGGGGAAAGTGGGTGAGAGGTGAAGCCTGCAGAGAGAAACACATGGCTGTGGCCACCAGGGAGGGACGCACTTCTGTTGGAGGGGATGACAATTTCCTGTGGCCTTATCTCATGTGGCTTCAGTCATCACTGGCTTAACGTTTTACTGTGGCCTGGAGTTTGCGGGCTGAGAATTTTAATCCTTTTGCTGCCTGTCACGTCAGTTCTTGTACTGGCACCAGTGCCAAAAGGATAAAGAAGCCAGTCTGGACATCACGGACCTCTGTTGCTGTGCCTTTTAACATAGCAGAACTTTCACGGGCTTCCGGTTCCCTGCACACGGCGAGCTGCCGCGAAGGACATTTGATCTGACCTCTCATTTTCTACTGCTGACTCGCCCAGGCTACATAAGGAAGTTGCTCACATGTGCAGAAAGGCCAGTCAGTGACCGACCAACCAGCGGGATAAGGAAGAAAACTCCAAACTGCTGAGTTATGCTGAATGAACAACACATCATAGAAGGGCGCATATTGTTCTGTATGTCTTCATCTATGTAACGTTTCCACATAACATACATGAGGGAGGAGTGAACCCATGCCTGGTACCTGGCTGCAAGGGGACAGAGGCGGGCTGGGGAGCAACAGAGGACTTTGGAGAACCAGGAGGGATCTTTGTGCTCCTGGAGATGTCCTGCGGTGGATACACAACCCACACGGGCGATACATCCATAGAACTATACACACACTCATGAAGGAGAACGCACAACAGGAGAAATCCAACAAGCACAGGCAGGTTACCTACCAACAGAGGAGGTGATACTGTACTACAGTTTTGGAAACTGAAATGTAAAGAATTGTGTGTTACCATCCTCACGGGAATCTACAGACATTTCAGTTGAAAAGAGGCAGAGGTCTTTTTCTGATTATTAACTTTTTGTTAAGAAATGGGGAACTTGCCCTCAAATGACAATGTTAACTAGAATTTATGTAAAGCACAACAATGCAATAGAATCTTTTGCCATAGTGGAAACAGCCTACATCTCACTGCCCAATGCAGTGACACAAAGCCACCAGCCACGTGAATACTGAGCACTTCGTGTGTGGCTAGCACAACTACAGACTGGACCTTTTAACTGCACTAACTTGGTTAATAGAAATCTAGATTAAATGACCATATATGTAGTGACTATTTATGACACAGCACAGAAATGAAACTTAATCCTAAAATCCTTTATTCCTTTGCTGTAAATGGTAAGCAAAAAAAAAAAAGAAAGAAAGAAAGAAAGAAAGAAAAAGAAAAAATCCTTTCCCACAGCTGAACCAGTTTACAAACTTTCTGAGCAAGTCCCCCCACACCTGCCACCGGCACTATACAGTTCTGAGCCAGGCAAGACCAAGGCGTGGCAAATCCCCAGAGATAAAATTCTTGCGACGTGCTCTAAATTTCTTGGAAAACCTGGCCAAGACCAAGCCGTCGCTTGGCTGTTATTTAAGAGGTAAACCTACAGAAATTAGCCCCTCTGTTTTTTCTCCCAGCTCTTCCCACAAGCCTAGATGAAAGATTCATTGCAGCAACATTTTTTTCAAACACCGGGAACAGTATCCGTGCACAAGCCCCCTTTCTTCAGCACAAATGCGAGGAGTTGGCTAGCCGCGGTTACGGGAAGCAAAACTTTGAGCACCGGGGAATGAGGGTCGCTGCAGATCTGGTTAAATGGCTCATCGAAATGGTTCTGTTGCCAAGCGGGCGCCGGCCAGCAGCCACCAGCCCAGGACTCGGCAAAGTCCTGGGCTGCCCCCTTGGGCCTTTCCCTCCCCCAGAGCTCCGTACGTGTGCCCCGGTGCAGCCCTCCCAAAACTCCCTCGGGGGAAGGCCCCGCCCTCAGCATCGCCACTAGCGGCCACAGACCGCGGCTTCCTCGCCAGACATTGGCCGGTCGTGGAGCCACGCCCTTCGGAGGGCGGGGCCGGGCCTGTGCCTGCGCGCTGGGGGAACCGCCCAGACCACTCCAGACCCAAAACGCTGCTTCTCCGCACAGTTCGCGGGACACAGCATCGGCTTTCCACGCAGGTACCTCCACCTTCCGCGCGGCCATGTCGTCCAGCAAACGCGTGGCGCTGGTGACCGGCGCCAACAAGGGCATCGGCTTCGCCACAGCCCGCGAGCTCTGCCGGCGGTTCTCCGGGGACGTGGTGCTCGCGGCGCGGGACGAGGCGCGCGGTCGGGCCGCGGTGCGGCAGCTGCAGGCGGAGGGCCTGAGCCCGCGCTTCCACCAGCTGGACATCGACGACCTGCGGAGCATCCGCGCCGTGCGCGACTTCCTGCGCCGGGAGTACGGCGGGCTCGACGTGCTGGTCAACAACGCGGGCATCGCCTTCAAGAGTAAGGGGCCCGGCGCGCAGAGGGGAGGCGGGAATCCCC
>PVKB01007839.1:0-26110 GCA_004027205.1 Ctenodactylus gundi
GCCACGGGACAGATGCTTTCTGCCCCTCAGGGGCCTGCAGCCTCCGTGTGTTTTCCCGAGCCACCTTGAATCCTCCGCGGAGGGATGTGGAGAATTCATGAGAGGTCTGGTCCCGGCTCTCACAGGGAGGACACTAACTGCCAAGGAATCTGTGTTGCCACCCCGGGAGCTGAAAACTGGAAAAGACAGCTAGGGACCCCAGGGACCAGCGGCTCGGCGCTCACAGCTGCACCCCCACCCCACACCGCCGGCGCTGGCTCGCCCCCCCACCCCTCGGCTCCCCCTTCCCTGCCAGACCCCTGCAGTCTGCCCACCTCACTCTCCGTGGCTCCCCTGGTACTCCGCGATTCTGCGCAGCCGCAGTGCCATGTGTCGTTTCCCTGCTGCAAGCGAGGGCCTCCCTCTGCTCCCCTGGGCTCATGTCACGGGCTCAGCCTGGTGCTTCGGGTCTCAGGCTCTAACCTGAGTGCCAGCTCTGTTGCCTCTTAGTTACGTGACCCTGAATGACCCACTGACCATCTCTTTGTCTTAGGTGAGACAGAATGGTCTAAACGCAAGGTGGCCCCACGTTCTGGGTGGCTGGGACTTGGCCATTTAGCAAGACCCTGGCTCAAATAATAAAAAGGACTGAGGATGTCGCTCAATACGAAGGCCTTGGGTTCAACCCTAGTGCTGCAGCATAATGAGAGGGGCGGAGGAACGGCTCAGTGGTGAAAGCACTTGCTGAGCAAGCACTAAGTCAAGCGCCAAGTACCCGGGTTCAGTTCCCCAGCACCATGCGTTGGTGCACGCCTGTAATCCCAGTGCCAGAGTCTGAGGCAGGAGAATTGCCCTAAGTCCAAAGCCAGCCTGGGCTCCGTAGTGAGTTCAGAACAAGACCCTGTCTCAAAAATAAATAAAATAAATGAGAATGAGATGCTGAGGCTAGGGGTGTAGCGTAAGTGACAGAGTAGTTGCATAGCACTTGCAACACCTCTGGCTCTGTCCCCTGTGTATGTGGAGTGTGAGAGAGGAGGATTATTTATTTATTTAGAGACAGGGTCTCGCTCTATAGCCCAGGCTGGTCCCGAACTCACTATGTAGCCCAGGCTGGCCTTGGACTCACCGCAGTTCTCCTGCCTCAGCCTCCCAAGTGTTGGAATTACAGGCGTAGGCCACCATGTCCTGCTTATGTGGTGCTGGGGAATCGAACTCGGGGCCTTGCGACTTGCTAAGCTAGTGCTCTAACAGCTGCACTATTCCTCTAGCCTTTTTTCTTTCTTTCTACTTAATTTTTATTTTATTAATGATGATTTTTCTAGTTCATCGTTTGTGGCACCGATGATCTAGCCTGGTCTTCACACTGGGCTACATCCTTAGCCTATTTGTTGTTGTTGTTGTTTTTGAGACAGGGTCTCGCTCTGCAGCCGGCTGGGCCGGAACTCACTGGTGTTGCCCGGGCTGGCCTTGGACTCAAGGCAGTCCGCCTGCCTCAGCCTCCCGAGAGCTGGGATTACAGGCGTGCGCCACCACGCCCGGCTTTATGTGGGGCTGGAACTGAACTCGGGACTTCGGGCGTGCAATGCCCGCCATGCCCGTCCTCTAGGGCGTCCCCCTCAGCCTATTTTTACTTTTAGTTGTGAGACAGTCTCAGTCTTGCAGGGTGACTGTGGCTGCGGCGCCCAGCACGCCTGGCGGCCAGAGGCGGAATGGCCCCGAGGAAGGCCTGGCCGCACTGCGCGGAGGTCGCCTAGCAACCAGACAGCGCGGAGGTTTCTGAGGTTGGTCCGCTCTGCGCCCGCTGCGGGAGGCCCCGCCCCCTCACGTCAGTGCCCCGCCCCCGCTCCAGCAGCGCCTATGGACAGCGCCGCCCAGGGTCGGGAGGCCGGCGGCGGCTTTTTATTGGTCGCTTCTCCGGAAGCGACGGGATTCGGACTCTGGGTTGCGGTGCGCGCTTGGTGGCTTCGGGGTGCAGGTATGCCGGGCTCGTGGCGGCTGTCGTGCGGGGCCGAGCCGGGGGGCGTGCGCACTCCGTGGTTGGGTGGCGAGCTCCTCCCGTGACGGTAGCCGAGCGTGGCCCGCGTCGGGCACCCCAGACTCCCCCGGCCTCCTGCGAGCGGCTGGGTTGGTGGGGTGGGGGTTCTCAGGATGGGGAAGGGACCATCGAGAGTCCCCATAAGCCCAGACCGTGGGGCGTGACCAGCTCTCCGGTTCCCAGCGACCCCCGCGCAAGCCGGGATGTTCGTCCTGGTGGAGATGGTGGACACGGTGAGGATTCCCCCGTGGCAGTTTGAGAGGAGGCTCAACGATGCCATCGCCGAGGAACTGAACAAGAAGTTGGCCAACAAGGTATCTGGGCTCCAGGTTGGAGGGCAGGCGTGGCACGGGAGGGGCCGGCGCTGCCCGGGCTGCCTGCTCCGGGCCTGGGATTGAGCCTCAGGGCCTTTGCACCGAGCTGCATCGCCAGCCCTTTTTTATTTTTTGATTTTGCGACGGGGTCTAGTAAGTCACTAAGGCTTACTAAAGTAAGTATGCCTTATCTAGGCTGGTCTCAAACTTGAGATTCTCCTGCCTCCGCTTCCCAGAGCGCGAGGATCACAGGTGTGCACTGCCACCTCAGCTCCTGTGGAACTTCTTGGCAGGTGTATTGGGATTTGTAGAGTGGTCGGAAGTGATAGGTTGAGAAGGAGCCACGCGCAGAGCCTGGCTGGCTTCAGACAGAGGCGGGGGAGGGAGTGCACGCGCCTAGGAGTACTCGGCAGAACTGAGGAGCCCTCGCGAGTGGCTTCCGGTTGCTTTGTGAAGTAGGTTGTGGAGGGGGTGAAGGGTGTGTAGTCCCACTGGGCACACGCCGTGTGGAAACAGTCTTTCTCTATTTGGATTGCTGGGTCCTTGGAGAGGAGGCCACGGAGGAGGGCCGTGGTTCGAAGGACAACTATCCCCTTCCGTATCCAAGGCCGGCAGGCTCCGCGGTGCCCGCCCCAGCCCGGTTCTCTGTCTCCCTGACCCTTGAACTGCATCTGCAGGGTCTGGGACTGGCAGGGGCCGACCCTGGTGGCAGATGGCAGACATGAGTCACCTGGCTGCTTGGAGCACCGTGGTGGGGGCCGGGGGTGTGGGGTGGCTTCCTACGCTCAGGGCCTTGGCCGTGTGACCCTGTGAACCCCCCGGCATTGTCTCAGAGGCTGTGACACTGAGGAGTTTTGTTTAGCTGTGGCGCTGATGTTCACAGGGCTGGGAGCTCAAGCTTGGAGGTTGGGATCTTGGAAAATGAAGGTTTAATTGGGATTCCTGCCCCTGCCCCTCACTTCTAGTAATAGGGATTCTTGACTACAGTTACAGCCTGTGTGCCTGGGAAGAGGCCCTTTGTATCTGTTCTTCTTACTCGGTTGAGAACACTGCTGTGGGCTGGGGACATGGTCAGAGTACTTGCCTAGCAAGCGCAAGGCCCTGGGGTCAAATTTCCCAGCACCACATAAGCTGGGCCTGGTGGCACACACCTATAATCCCAGCACTCAGGGAAGCTGAGGCAGGAGGCTTGCCCTGAGCCCAAGTCCAGCCTGGGTTGCATAGTAGTGAGTTCAGGACCAGCCTAGGCTACAGAGTGAGACCCTGTTTCAAAATAAAAGAGCCAAGGAAGCTGGGCATGGTAGCACATGCCTGTAATTCCAGCACTTGGGAGGCTGAGGCAGTAGGGTTGCCATGATTTCAAGACGAGCCTGTGTCACAGAATGAGTTCGCTGTGATCGAGGTCTACAAAGTAAGACCCTGAGTGTGAAGGCTTTGCGTTCAGTTTCCCCACGTACACACAAATACTAGCAAGCGTATGTACCTTGTGGCTGTGAGGGTCGCTGGAAGGAGGCCTGGTCCTGGGACTTGGGTCACAGCGTGTGCTCACACAGGTCGTGTACAACGTGGGGCTCTGTATCTGCCTCTTCGATATCACCAAGCTGGAGGACTCCTATGTGTTCCCGGGAGATGGCGCATCCCACACCAAAGGTAGGGTGCATACCTTCCCTTTTCTGTTATTAATCTTTTTTTTTTTTTTTGCTTTGTTTTTGTTTGCTTTTGAGACAGAGTCATGCTCTGAAGCCCAAGCTGGTCCTGAACTCACTACGTAGTCCAGGCAGGCCTTGGACTCACAGCAGTCTTTCTGCCTCAGCCTCCCCAGTGCCCGGATTACAGGTGTGTGCCACTACGCCTGGCTTATGTGGTGCTGGGGAATCGAACTTGGGAACTTAGCGCTTGACAAGCAAGCACTTTAACAGCTGAGCTATTCTTCCGGCCCCTTAGTTTTGACTTTGAGACAGGGTCTTGCTGAGTCACTGCGTTGCCCATGCTGGACTCAACCTTGTGATTCTTTTGACTCAGCCTCCCAGAGTGCTGGGATTACAGGCTGTTTAGTATTTGTGGCAGTCTTCCTGCCTCAGCTTCTCCTGTGCTGGGATTACAGGTATTTGCCTGGCGTTAGTCTTTCTCTTGTGTGGTGCAAGGGAATCGAACCCAGGGCCTTACACCTGGTGCTTGTTAGGCAGGCAGTTTAACCACTGAGCCACACCCCTAGTCCCTATGTACTTATTTGCTGTTTCCCCATTTTTATTAGTATATATACGTGATACACACAGTTACGATGAGCTTGAGATCTTTGTGCACATTTATACCGCATCAATTTCACAATCCCCGGCCCCCCCTCCCCGCCCCTCCCTCCCAACATCTCCATCTGACTCTATTTTAGATTTGTAGTCTGGGTTTCTCATGTTGGAGAGACCGTGCACTGTTTAACCTTCTGAGTTTGACTTGCTTCCCTAGGCACGCTGGCTTCGGGTCATGTCCACTCACTACAGATGGCTCAGATCCGCGTGTCTTCATGGCAGAGTAGTACTCCACTGTGTACATCTACCACGTCTTTTGTACCCACTGATACCCCTACGGTGACGGGCATTTCAGCAACTTCTGCCCCGCCACGTGGCTGTTGTTAGCCGAGCTGCTGTTTGTTTTATGTTGCTTTTAAATTGTTGACCAGAAGGCATCACTGCGTCCAACAGGGTATTTATTTTCAGTCTTTTGAGGTATCTCCGCCCTGCTTTCCATAGTGGTTGTAGCAGTTTACGGTCCCACCAGCAACGTATTCTCTTTATTCTCGCCAGTAAACACAGCCAGGTGTGGTAGCACACACCTGTATTCTTAGCACTGGGGAAGCCAAGACTGCGAGTTCAAGGCCAGCTGAAGCTGCATAGCTCAGGACCAGCCTGGACTCCACGGCAGGATGCTGCCTCACTCAGTAAATAAACACATAAGCACATTAACTTAATTATGGATGTAGTTTAAAACTCAAAAACAACGCATGGCTGAGCCGGGGGTGTAGCTCAGTGGTCAGAGCGCTTGCCTCATGTGCACGAGGCCCTGGGTTGGATTCCACGGCACCACATAAAAATCAGCCTGGCGTGGTGGTGCATGCCTCCCTAGGGAGGCTGAGGCAGGAGTTCTGCCATGATTTCTGGGCCAGCCTGGACTGCAGCATGACATCCTGTCTCAACCCCCCCCCCCCCCCCAACATCCCACAGAAACTATGCGGGGCAGAAGTCACGCCTCCGCGGTGTGTGGCAGCAGCAGGGAACTGAGTTTGTGCAATGGGCACAGCTGAAAGATCAGGGCAAAGAGATTGAAATGTGGGTCAAATGGGGTAGGAAGGCGTGACAAATATGAAAATACTGAATTTTCTTCATTCACTTGGAAAAGGATCATTCTGAAACTCTGACAGCCAAATACTGTTTAATTTGTAAAATTTAAGCTGATAGAGACCTCAAATATAAAATAGTTTTTTTTTTGAGACAGGGTCTCGCTCTCTTGTCTGGGCTGGTCCTGAACTCATTATGGAGCCCAGGCTGGCCTTGGACTCATGGCAGTCCTCCTGCCTCAGCCTCTTGAGTGCTGTGGTGCTGGAGAATCAAACTCGGGGCTTTGCACTTGCTAGGCAAGCGCCCTAACCGCTGTGCTATTGGCCCAGCTCCCTCTTCCCTTTAAAGGCTGACCGTTTTCTCTTGTGCGCACACGCCACATCTCATCTTACGTTTGCCCACCACTTGGTTGTGGACACGGTTTGAACGGAGCTGCCAAACTGTGCGTAAGCCCGGTGCCAAAGCCGGGCCTGGCACATGCTTGCCGGAGGCTCCGTGAGAACTCTGAAACCGAGCCGCGTGCTGGGTCATGTGGGGACTGGTGGCTGCGCTTGGCTGCTCTGTGGAGCACCAGCAGGTGCCAGCATCCTCCAGATGGCTCAGGTGTTTGTCACCTCTTCTTTTTCTCCCTTCTGTCCCTCTTTCTGCTACGAGGGGCTGAGCCAAGGCCTCAATACTGAGCTTCATTCTCAGTCTGTTTTTATTTTTGATTTTGAGACAGGGTCTCACTAAATTCCCCAGGCTGGACTCAGACTAGCAATCCTGCCTCAGCCGCTTAGAGTGGTGGGATTCCAGGCCTGTGCCGCCAGGCCAGCTACCCTCTCCCGCCTTCCTGCCCGAGTCCACCGGGGAGCAGGTGTCAGGGACCTGGGAGGGTGACCCTGCAGTCCGGGGAATTTAAGGTAAACCTGTCCCAGGAAAGTAGAGTTCCACGTGGTGTCCCTGGCTGGGGAAGAAGTTGAAACCCTATTGTGGCAGAAAGGAGGAAAACAGCTGTGTGGCTCTGAGTAGGTCACTCAGCCTCTCTGAGCCAGTTTCTCCTCCTCATGATCGAAGCATGGCATCCAGACAAGGTGGGTTAAAGCGCAACAGGCGTCTTCGTGGGGCCTTAAGGGACAGGTAACTTACACAGCTTCTGCAAAGGCTAGGGGTTAGGGTCTTAGGTGGGCACAGACATTAACTGGTATTACCCTTGTGAGCCGGTGAGTGGGAGCACCTGGGGCAGGGCCTGTGAATCCACAGAGGCATTTTTTGCCTGGCTGTCAACCCCCTTCTCCGCCTCCCCATTCCCGGGCATTTTTAGAATCCTGTTCCAGGTCAGCGCTGTGCCTGGGGCAGCCTTGCCTGTCAGATGAGACACTTGTTCCCAGACCTGATGCCCTCTGCCAGTTGCTTCTGCCCTTTTTAGAACTGAAGACTTTGGAGTCACTGATGGTCTGGGCTCGTGTGTGACGGCTTGTCACCTGGACTTGGGAGCAGCTCTAGGGCAAGAGACCTAGCTGTGACCTTGCGGGGCCAGGCAGGGTCCCTCTGGCTCCACTGGCAGGCCCAGGCTGCAGGGGGACTGTGTGGCCCACCAGGTCAGCGTGCTGGCCCTGAGGGTGGCTGTGTGGCGGTCTTCTTGTGCCCGTCCTGACACCCACCCTCCTTTCCAGTCCACTTCCGCTACGTGGTGTTCCACCCATTCCTGGATGAGATTCTCATTGGAAAGATCAAGGGCTGCAGCCCGGAGGGGGTGCACGGTAAGGGACCCTCAGCCCCTGGTAGGTGGGGCCGGTGCCTGCTCTGGCACACGGTCGGGAGGGCTCTGTTGTCGGGACTCCTCACTGGGAAACCAGAGAAGCGTGCTCAGCCCGGAGGGCCGAGGAGGGGTCGCACTGTGGCTTGGCTCAGGGCCTCAGGTGCTGCTGGAGCTGGGGAGGTGGAGGGGTGACGGAGGCACGGATACCACACAGGCCCCCATGTCCATGTCCACCTACCTGAGGTTTGTTCTTTGAGACAGGGTCTCGCTCTGTAGCCCAGGCTGGTCCTGAACTCATGGCAGTCCTCCTGCCTCAGCCTCCCCAGTGCTGGGATTACAGGTGTGCGCCAACACAGCTGGTTTATGTAGTGCTGGGGAATTGAACTCGGGTACTTAGCGCTCAAGTGCTTAGGTAAGTGCTTTTAACCACTGAGCCATTCCTCCAGCCCCTCCACCTAAGGATTTAAGGACCAAGACTTTGGAGCTTTGCCCAGGGCCAGGCAGGCAGGGTAGACAGCTGTGGGCTCTGAGGAAGGGCCGGCTTCCTGTGACAACGGCACCTGTCCTGTGCACGGCACAGTGTTTAAGTGGCGAACCTATTTGGTGCTTTTCAAGCATATTGTACTAGGGATTGAGCCCAAGGCCTTCGCAGAGCCGCAACCCCAGTCTCTTCTCTTTAATTTTTTATTTTTGAAACAAGGTCTTGCTATGTTGCCTAGACTGAGCTGAAGATTAGAATCCTACCTCAGCCCCCCAGAGTCCCAGATTTATAGAAATGTACCCACATACCCATCTAGGGTTTGCATGATGAGTAGCCAGACCCCTGTCCATCGTTGTCACGGTCTTCTGCCAGTCTCTCTAGGGTTCTTTGATGACATCCTCATCCCACCGGAATCCCTGCAGCAACCTGCTAAATTGTATCCTCGGGGTGAAAGTGGGCCATAGAGCTGCACAGGCTGTGACCTCCCTGTTCGGCCCCCTGGCTGTGTGGGCTTTTCTGTCTCTGGGATGTCACTAATCCTGAGATTTCTCATGGAAGGAAACCTGCCCTGTCACCGTTACACCCAGCAGAGGCCTGGCAGAGGTGGCAGGGCCTACTGGCAGAACTGCCACTGGAGGGCACTGTGCCTCACGGCGTGGGCTCTAGGGAGGGGACAGAGGGACTGACTACCCCAGCTGGGTGGCCGACTCCTCTGACCGGGCTGATACAGAGCAGAGTAAGGTCTGCATGTGATTCCAGATTTGTTAGTCAGTCTGGCCTTGATGACGCATGCTGGTCTTTTCTGTGGAGCAGGAGACCGCCCCGCCCACCTGTCTCCCCTGAGAATTGGGCAAGGCTGCGAGCCGCAGGTGAACCGTGTGGGCACCTGATCAGTCCTCGCCTCAGGGTGGCGTTTCCAGTCAGTGCTGTCAGCCGGGTTGGTGTGGCCCAGCTAGATAGGTGCCAGAGGACCCCCCTACCTCAACGACCCTGTGGACTGGTTATGGCCTTGACCCTGGATCCCCAGTGATGAGGCAGAGCAGGTGTGGGTGTGGGAGTACGAGACAGAGGAAGGAGCACACGACCTGTACATGGACACCGGTGAGGAAATCCGCTTCCGGGTGGTGGATGAGAGCTTCGTGGACACGTCCCCCACAGGGCCTAGCTCAGCGGAGGCTACTTCCCGTGAGGAGCTGCCCAAGAAGGAGGCTCCGTACACGCTCGTGGTGAGAGCCCAGGCTCGGGCATGCGTGGTGGGGGTGCCAGAGCCCTGAGACGGGGGGGGCGGAGGGGGGGACCTCCAGGGAAAAGGGGCCCTGAGGGTCACTCCCTCTGGCCGTAGGAGCGTGGGTCTTGGACCAGGAAGGGTTCGGCACCCCAGCTCATGCCTAGAGGCAGTACACCAGCCAGGATCAAAGGCTCCTGGTCCAGGCAGCTGTGGCCCTCTGCCTCCTGGCCTCTGCGGGCCCGTCATGTGCCAAGTAGAGTGGGTCTCCTAACCTCTGTGGTCAGGGCCTAAGTGGTGGTAAGACTTGCGTGTCCCTTATGCCCCTGGCAGGGTTCCATCAGTGAGCCGGGACTGGGCCTTCTCTCCTGGTGGACCAGCAGCTAGGCCTGGAATTCCACGGTGACCCTTCCCATCGGCAGACCCTGCCCCGCCCTCCAGAAGGTGGTGCCACCTGTGGTGAAACTTACAGCGGAGTCTATGATGAGCAGAGAATGCGCCACCCAGAGCAGGACTCAGTTGGGCCAGGAGTGCTACCAGCTTGCCCTTCCCCACCACCCTGTCCTGATGTCCTCAGGAGCTAACCCCTCATCTCCTGCTGTCTGCCTAGACTTTCATCGTGGTGCTGAGGACTGAACTCAAGACCCTGCACATTCAAGGCAAGTGTCCTAGTGAGCTACAATCTCAGCGCTTTTTGAGACAGGGTCTTGCTAAGTAGTCCAGGCTGGCCTCAAACCTCCTGCCTCAGTCTCCTACGTAACTGGGATTACTTGTGTGCCCTGACGTCCAGCTGAGAGCAGAGAGGCTTAATAAAAAATGGCAGCATCAGCAAGGGGCCATACCTTTGTCTGAGCGGCCAGTGTCGTGACCTTAAGCTCACTGAATTGCCAAGCTGGGACAGGGTGTCCTACCTCACCCTGTATCATACAGAGGTGACCTCCAATTTCCCAGATGCAGACCTTAAGGGCTGCAGTTGGATCCAGAGCTGGCCTAGGACAGAATCAGCCTGGCGGCCTCCGCAGCCCCAGGGCAGCGCCCTGCCTTCCCACCGACACACGTGTCCCCCATGCAGCCCCTCAAGTGCATCATCAAGCACCCCAACGGGACCCAGCTGCCCTGGGCTGGCTGCTCTCCAGTGGTGGAAGGGAGGTCAGTGTGAGGCAGCTGCTTTAGGTCCTGAAATTGCTGGATAATTCGGAGCATTTAGACACGCCCTTCACCCCCCCAGCGTCTGGAAACGGTGGAGGAGTGGGTAGCCCTGAAACCAGCTGAGCTATATAGCTCACAGTGTGGGCTGGGCCACCGGCCCAAGGTAGAGAGGGAGGTGACCCGGCCTGTGTCACCCCTGCCCCGATAGCAGGCCCTGTTGGGCAGCTCTAGGCACGTCCCCTCCTCCCCTTCCTGCCAGCACCAGGACGTATGGGGAGCAAATCTTGTGTTGTGATGAGCCCCCCCCCGGGAGCCATAGGGCCTTTTCCCTTGCACAGGTCACGCACATGGGAGGGCTGCAGTGTCAGCTGATGCCAGCCCAGGAGGAGCCTGTATTACAGCATGTCCCCAGGCAGGTTCATTTTTGAAGGGGTCCTTACCTACAAGGTGGGCTGTTCACAGGGCTGAGACCGTGCAGGGCACATGGGGAGAGGAAGGCGGAGGTCATGCCTCTGGGTGGCTCTTTCCCTCCGGGAAACTGTGCAGATGAGTGAGGGGCAGGGCTACTCTGCCACATGCAGGTGGACTAGGGAAGATGACAAGGAGGCCCCTTCGGCTACAGCCCTCTCCTCTGCGGTGACAGGTCCAGATGTGACATGGCCCTGGTCCTCTGCTGACCTTGGCTGAAAAGACCCTCCTGAGCCCTGGAGTGCCAACAACCACACATAGGAGCAGTTGATGAGTTTGGATTATTTTTCTTGCAAGAACAAAAGGTTCTCTCAGATTCCTTGGCTGCCAGTCAAATCAGCAGGCAGAATAAAAACTTCTTTAAGGGGAGTGTTGTCATCAAAAATAAATACAGTTGCATAGGGCTGCTCAAGATCTGAACCAAACTGAAAACAGGAAGGGGGGGACTAGGAAATCATTTTAAGAAGCCCCCCACTGTGGGTCACTGGGGGGCTGAGGCAGGAGAGCAGAAGCCATGGCTGGACCTGGACGGACCGGCTCCATCCCGATGACGACACCAACTGCACTTGTGAATGACCCCGGCATGGGCAGGGCACGGCCCCCTCACTGCTGCAGCTCCTTCATCCTGTTGAGCGCGCTGCCCGCACGGAACCACTCAATCTGCGTCTCGTTGAAGGTATGATTCAGCAGGATGGTCTCCTGGGTCCCGTTGGGGTGCTTGATGACACACTTCAGGGGCTGCCAGGGGGAGGCATGTGTGGGTGGGAAGGAGAGGGTGTTCCTGGCAGGCCCCTCATTCTGTAGAAGGTGGGGCGCTGCCCTGGGGCTGTGGAGGCCATCAGGCAGACCACATCCTAGGCCAGTTCTGAGCCTGGGTGATGTCTGGGGGATTCCTGGGACCCACTAGGTCACCTTGGGGAGCCTGGAGCATGAATTGGCTGCACCCCCAGCTCTGGAAGGTGCTGGTTTTCCTGTCTGTGGGTGGCCTGGAGAATCTCAGGGCCCCTCCCTGGACCAAGGGCTCACAGGAGAAGCAGGTGACCACTCTGGCCACACCCACCTAGGAGGGCCCCTCACCTTGCCGGGGGCAAAGTCCTTTAGGCCCTGAATGGTTAGCTTGTCCACCGGGTGGATCTTGTTGTAGTCAGCGGGGTCAGCGAAAGTGAGGGGCAGCAGCCCCTGCTTCTTCAGGTTGGTTTCTGGAAGGAAAGCCGAGGCACACTTGGTCAGCAGGGGCGACTCCCACCATGGCGGGGGCTGCTGCTCAGGTCCCTTTGCTAGGGGCACCTGAGCACCCCTGGGTGCAGACACCTTTATGAGGCCCCCCGGTAGGCGGTGGAAAACGAGCCCTCCAACCGTGTGCCCTGCGTGCCATCTGCCTGGGTCTGTAAGTTAGGAAGAAAGACCAGTACCACAGGACCCTGTGGGCAAGACAGACCTGGGAAGGGGCTGACCGCAATCCCACCCCATGGACCTGAAGCCAGGCACACACTGTGGGGCTACGGTGACCACTGCCAGGTGGGTGACCTAAAGCCGCAAGTAGCAGCAGGGGCTCCAGCTCACCATGGATCCTGGCGAAGCTCTTGGTAATGATGGCCCGGCCCCCGAGGTGACGGGGCTCCAGTGCCGCGTGCTCCCGGCTGGAGCCCTCGCCGTAGTTCTCATCCCCGACGACCACCCACCTGATGCCGTGTTTCTGTCAGACCACGGGAGCAAGGACATGAGGCTACGGAGGCCCTCCTGCCCCTGCTCCCAAGACAACCGAAGGTGGGGCAGAGGCAGCGGGGGAAGGGACACCACCCACCCGTGGGCTCAGTGAAGGCACAGGGGGCGCAGGCAGTGGAAGGGCTGAGCAGCGGCCAAGAGCAGGGGCAGGCGGCACCACAGCTCAGGGCGGAAGGCACCCTGCCTTGGAGTACCTACTCTGCCCTGCCCAGCCACCAGGGGTGCCCGGAAATCTTCAGTCTGAGCAGCCAGGACCTGGGGTCAGCCTCAGATCTCAAGCCAGAATCCAGCAGCTTTAGACCTGCCTAGCTTCACAGCCCCTCTGGTCCTCTTCCCTGACCCCCACGCTCCCTGTGCCCAGGCTCCCGGGCCTGGCGTGTCTTTGGGCCCTCACTGCCTGCTCCTCTCCTGGGTTTCCCCACCCCTCTTCTCAGGCCGGCAGAGGGGCCTGTCCCTACCTCCCAGAGGCCTGCCCAGGAGCAGGAGGAGGGTCCTCCTTCCTTCTGCCAGGTGTGGCCGGCCCCTTCCTCCTCTCCACTCACCAGCCTGCCCTGTGCCTTACTCCCCAGGCCCACAGGAGAATGGCCGTCAGCACCAGCCTGCTGGCTCTGGCTCACCTTGTAGTAGCGGGCAGTGTCAGGGACAGGGCCAAACTCCTGGGTGACAGCGTTGCGTACGGAGTTGGCCTTGCCGTTTTCAATGTTGATGGCACCAATAAGCAGGTTGTTGGAGATGTTGTCCAAGTGCCCACGGAATTTGAGCCAGGGGCCAGCAGCCGAAATGTGGTCGGTGGTACACTTCCCTTTGACCTTAAGGTGAATGGGCAGGGGAAGAGGTCAGGATATGGCCGGCAAGTGGGAGAAGCCCTCGGAGGCAGGTAGTAGGCCTAAGTGCCCTGTGCCCGGGAGTGTTATTGAGGGGACACACCAGCCTTTAGACACACAGCCTCTGGTCCTGGCACTGCCACAGGCCATGTCACAGAAGTATCTTAAGTCCCCTCTGTAAACACCTAATTCATGTCTGACTTAAGTTTGAGAACACTGGGCCTCTTCAGAAAGGCCAGGTCTCCTCAGCTCCCAAATACGGGCCCATTGAGGCCTGTGAGCCAGTGGCTTAGGAACCTGTACGGCCACTCCAGCGGTGCAGAAACCAGCTGTGGAGTCCCACATGCCCCTCTCACCCACACCAGGTGGCCGAGTCCCACAGCACAGCTGGCTCGGCCCAGCTCTGCCTGGCTCAGTGCCCCGGCTCAGTGCCCTGGCCTTAGCAGCCGCCGTCCACCTGCCTCCTTCACTGTTAACCCCGCCCCCTGCTCCCCAGTTCCCACTTTGATAAGGATCTGCAGGTCCTCCAGGTCCTTGCCGTCCCACTTGTCAAAAGGCTCCAGGAGCTGCAGGCGCTGGCTGGTGGGGCTCACATCCACCCGCTGCCCACTGCTGTCCTTCGGGGGGTGCTGGTAGGTGTCCTGCCCTGGGTCAAACTCCTGTGGCAGATGACAGAGATGTCCTCACACAAACAGCCCTCACAAAAGGACAGCTGCCCCAGCCCCAAGCCACAGGGAGCATGGCTGCTCCATCCGCACTAGCAGCCTCGCCCCTGCCTGTTGGGAGGGCTGGCCCCAGAGGGCGGGTGCTGGGAGAGTGTCTTGACCCTGAGGCAAATGGCAGTCGGGGTGGGTGGCGGCTGCCAGTGCTCAGGGACCGAGCCTGCTCACCGCCTGCGGGAGCTCATCTGCATCTGGAGCCTCCAGCTTGAACTTCTTGCCATCCTTGCCTGTTAGGAAGTCAGTTTCTGGGTTGAACTTGAGGGTTCCTGCGATGGCCAGGGCTGTGACGATCTAAAGACAGGAGGCCATTTACGCTGGTTAGTAATGAACACCACATCTGCCCTCTCAAGACCAAAATGAAACAAGACCCTGGGAGATGCCCATGCCCCCACCCGGCACCTGGCAGCCAGAGCTGCAGGACAGTCTTTAGGATTACAGACATTGGGGACTCCGGTGCCTAGGGGCATTCTGCCCCACCCAGGTCAGCCCCATGCCTGGGTGTACTGGTCCGACTGGGAGAGGCCCCGGCACAAGATACTGTGGTGACGATGGAGCTGTGCCAGGGCAGCACAGAGTGCAGGAGAGCCAGCCCCTCCTGCCCTTGCAAGCACAAGCATCCTGAACACTTGAGAACAGTCAGGCCGAGGGGGACTGGCCGCGTGCCAGGGATGGCTGAGGGGAAAACCGTCCAGTGCCTAGAGCAATTCAGCCCCTTCCATGCCCAGAATAACAGCAAAGCTTAACTTTTACTGGAACAAAAGCTGTGTGTAGCTCAGACAACTCAGGAGACTGAGGCAGAAGGATGCTTGAGCCTAAGTGTCCAAGGGCAACCTAGGCAACATAGTGAGCTGAAGAGAGAAAAGGCAGCAGTACACGCCTGTAATCTCAACACTCGGGGAGGCTGAAGCAGGATTCCAAGTCTGAGCCCACCCTGGGCAATTGAGTGACTTAGTTGGACCCTGTCTCAAAAAAATAGAAAATAATCTAGGGGATGCAGCTCAGCAGGAAAGCCCTGAATTCAATACTCAGTACTGCAAAAATAAATAAATAAATAAATAAAAGCAAAGATTCTATATCCATGTACCCTCACAGGGTTCTTTAAGGCTCAGGATTTTTAAAAAACTCAGGATTGACCAAACTCATATAGCGAATTAGAATGGAGAAAGGGCTAGGACTGCTGTCCGGAAGTGAGAGTCCGTATTTCATGCTTATAACTAACTGCGAGCCAGCATCTGGTCAGCCAGGCTGGAAGCACCTGGGGCAGGAAGGGCCCTGATCACCTTGTCTTGGCTCCCCCCGCACTCCCTGACCTGCCAGGAGCCCTTACCTCTGGGGATGTGACAAAGGCGTGGGTCTCGGGGTTCGCATCATTGCGTCCTGTGAAGTTCCTGTTGTAGGAGGTGACGATTGTGTTCTTCTCTCCCTTCTTGATGTCCTTCCTGCCATGCCGGGGAGAGAGGATTAGTGACACCTGGCCTTGTCACCTGGTCTGGCCAGAGACCAGAAGGCACATGTCTGTTGTGGTTTGGATCTGTAACAACCCCAGAGCACCATGTATCCAGATGCTGTTGAGAGGTGGGGCTTGGTCGCAGCCCCTGGAGAGCAGCTCAGCCCCGCCTCACCCGGGGGCTCCCGTCTGCCATGGGGACGAGCGCTCCCCTTTGTTGGCTGCCCATGTATGGATCGTGATCTTCTGAAACTTTGACATACAATAAGTCTTTCCTTAATTGTGGATGTCAGATTTCCGTCCCAGTAATGAGAAAGTACCTGAAAGTCCTCAAAAAGTTTGAGATTTGTAATCCTGGGACCAGTGTGCACCACGCAGGTGCAGCCTTGGGTTACTGGGCCCTTGTGTGACCACACAGAGGCCAGAGGCCAGACCAAGGCTGAGTCGGCCCCTAGCTGTGTGCATTAAAATGCGGCCCTGTGCACTTGTTCCTCCAGCCCAGGCCTTGGCCACATAGGTGCCTGTGCCTTCGCTGGGGCTCTTCCTCTACTTCTAGCCCAAGCAGCTGCCATGCCTGGCAAACCTCACGTGCAGAAGTTCGTGGGGCCAGAGCCCTGGGCTTGATTCTCATCTCTCCACCCCATAACATCGCTCCTCAACCTCTGGGGTTTCACATCCCCATTCCCAGGGGCTGTCAGACCAAGGATGTGCCCCTAGCTGGGCCTGGTGGCACAGGTCTGTAATCCCAGCACTCTGGGAGACTGAGGCAAAATGACTGCAAGTTTAAGCTCAGCCTGGGCAATTAAGTGACTTATGTTTCAAAATCATAAATGGGCTGAGGATGTGGCTCAGGGTGAGAGGCCTGGGCTCAATCGCCAGTACCACAAGAAAGAAAGAAATACCTGTCCCACTGGCCAATACAAGGGCCACAGGCATTGGCCAGGACAATGCCACCCACGTCCCTCAGGATCTGCGCCTGCAGTGAAGAGAGGAAGATGCGACTGTTATGGGCAGGCAGTGTCGAAGGCAAGGGCAGGTCGGCCGCAAGAGGACCAAGGGCTTTACTGCCCGGCACCCAGGGCAGCTGCTGGGATCTGTGCCATCCCAGGCCAGCAGGCGTGGCACGCTCCTCCCACAAACTCAGCAGTGGGGTGAAGGGCCCAGGGCCAGGACGGCGGTCACTCACATAGCCGTCCCGCTCAATGGTGGCACGGATCTGCTCTGAGCCCGGGGTGATGGTGAACTGGGACTTGCACTTGATCCCGTGGGCCAGCGCCTGCTTGGCCACGGCCGCTGAGCGCCCCATGTCCTCATAGCTCGAGTTGGTGCAGCTGCCAATCAGACCTGTACATTGTGGGTGGGGGGTTAGAAGTCAGGAGGAGACAGTGACCATTCCCTGCTTGACATTAAATTGTCTAGACCTGGTCCAAAGAGTTCACTGACTAGGCTGAGCCAGATTTTAGCAGTGACAAGATGGAAGATACCTAAAGGACAGACTACTCGTAACTAAGGGAAGGCTCAAGCCGGACTCCAGCACTGACCACGACCACAGACACAGGTCAGCAGTGTAGCCGTTTTATATCCAGCTCCCCTGTGCACAGGCGCACCCCAGAGGGCTTACACTCACACTTACAGGGAGCTCTCCTGGGGGGACCTGACAGGAGAGTTTTCATTTTTTCTTTGATACTTTCTAGTATTTTCTCCCTCCTCCCTTCCTAGACGGGTTGATCTGACACTCCCAGGCTTAGTAGCTACAACTACATGGCCCCGAACTTACAATCCTCTTTCAGCCTCCCAAGTGCAGGGATTACAGGCATGAGCCACCACACCTGGTTTATGTGGTGCTGGGGAATTGAACTCAGGCCCTCAGGCTTGTTAGGCAAGCACTTTACTGAGCTATTCCCCCAGTCCTGTATTTGTGTTTTAGAAACAATTCATACCAGTTGTCTGCTACTGCCCACAGCTTGTTTTCTGTTTGCTTTTTTATAGTCAGGGTAACAAATCTTTATAAAAGATTTGTCAGGTTTTCAAAAGTTTATATATATTAAAAGTGTCTCATCAGGGCTGGAGGTATGGCTCAGCCGTTAGAGCACTTGCCTACCAAGCACCAAGACAAGCGCTAAGTACCTGAGTTGATTCCCCAGCACCACATAAGCCAGGTGTGGTAGCGCACACCTGTAATCCCAGCACTCAGGAAGCTGAGGCAGGAGGATTGCGGTGAGTCTGAGGCCAGCCTGAGCTCCACAGTGAGAACCTATCTCAAAAAAGTATCTCATCAATTATTAAGCCACCAACGATTTTTAAAATTAATTTTTATTTTATTTTATTGAGAAGGGTCTATAATCCTAGCTAGTCCTGAACTATATAGCCCAGGCTGGCCTTGAACTCACGGTAATCCTCTGCCTCAACCTCCTGAGTGCTGGGATTATAGGTGTGCGCCACCATACCTGGCTTATAAGTGGTGCTGGGGAATCTAACCCAGGGCCAGGAGCTTTTATTACTGAGCTACACCGCCAGCCCACAAAGATTTTTTTAAAGTCACTTCAGCTAGTCAGGGTGGGCTAATGCAAGCTCCCATGGAAAGCTGTCCTCACGTGTTACCTCGCCCCCTCCACACGGCTTTCAAGGGCAACGCCGACTCTCAATCCCATGACAGCTGGGCCCAGGCCCGGGGGCAGCCTCTCGCTCAGGGTGCCCAGCCAGTGACTGGACTAGCCTGGATTCAAACCCAGGCCTGTGGCTTCAGAGTCTAGGTTCTTCACAGCCATGCTGTCCCATCTTCCTGGCAGTGGCAGATGCCAGGGACACTGACATTGTATCCTCATATCAGGCACGAAAAGTAGACAACTGGTATAATTTGTGTTTCTAAAACACAAACACAGGGCTGGGGGGATAGCTTAGCAGTTAAAGCACTTGAAGCACTTGCCTAACAAGCTCAGTTTGATTACCTAGCACCACATAAACTGGGCGTGGTGGTACATGACTGTGATCCCAGCACTCAGGCCAGCCTGTGCTACGCGGTGAGTTCAGGACTAGCATGAACTACAGAGTGAGACTCTTGTCTCAAAAGAAAAATAAATAAATCAGAAATACACAAACATAAGTACATAATAAAACTCCCAAAGAACTAGGTAGAAACTGAGTTTAGAGGTATTTACTTTTGTTGTACTGGGGACTGAACCTAAGGTGTTTGCACTGAGCTGCATTTCTAGATCTTCTTTAGTTTTTGTTTTGGGACAGGGTCTCAGTTGCTACCTCGCCTAGGCTGGGCTCTAATCCTCAGTCTCAGCCAGCCAGCGTGCTGGGATTAACAGGTACGTAGCACCGCGGCTGGCTACAGAGGTATTCTAAATCTCTCCTTGTGTTTCTTTCACACCAAGCAAAGGTAATTTTCTGAGTAACAGCTTTATTGCAGAATGTACCTGCTTTAGAAAGTGGCACAGGCACTTGCCAGAGACCGGCCCAGAGCAGTGGAGGCACTCACCCACTCGGATGTCCAGCGGCCACCCTTCCTTCTCTGCCACAGCGCCGACCTCTGCTACAGGGTGGGCCAGGTCGGGGGTGAAGGGGCCATTGATGTGCGGCTTCAGCTGAAAAGCCAAGGACGCAGGGAACAGAGCGAGCGAGAAGCAGAGACGAGTCAGGGTGAGGATGGCCTGTTCTCAGCCTTCCCAGGGCCCCGCGTGAAGCCAACTCCTGTTCTCACGGCTCAAACCTTCTCCCAGGAAAAATAGAGGCACTGACCCTGTGCCAGCTCCAGGAAGCCCCAGCCTCACCAAGCAGGTCTCATTTCCCGTCTGCACCTACAGAGCCAAAGCTCCGAAGTGATGTGCCCTATTCTGAGACAGGGTCTCACTTATAGTCTAGATTGGTCCTGAACTCACTATGGAGCCCAGGCCAGCTTGAATTTACAGCAATCCTCCTGCCTCAGCCTGAGTGGTAGGATGATAGGTATGTGCCACCAAGCCCAGCTAAATTTCTGTTACTAGGTTCAGGCATTGCTCTGAATTCAGTAATAAATGCTCCAGGTCCAGGGTGAAATCTTGACCTCCATTTAAGCTGGGGTTGGGGACAAAGTGACATCCACTTCTGACTAGGGAATGAACCCAGAGCTTTGTACGTGCTAGGAAAGCACTTGAACCACTGAGCTATGCTCCCAGGCCTCTTTTAGACTTTGGGGTTTTTTGTTTGTTTGTTTTGAGACAGGGTCTCACTTTATAGTCCAGGCTGGTCCTGAACTAAGTAGCACGCTGGCCTCAAACATAGCAATTCACTACCTCAGCCCCCCAAGTGCTGGGATTACAGGCATGTGCAACCATGCCTGGCTTATGTAGAGAATCAAACCCAGGGCCTGGAGCTTCCTAGGCAAGCAATCTAATTTGTGCTACACCCTAGCCCCCACCTTTGGACCTTAAAAGTGGTCCCTGGGGACTGAACCCAGGCCAAGCACACTAATCCTGGACTATACTCCTAGCTGTTTTAGGTTATTTCTTGCAGTACAAGGGACTGAACCCAGGAAACACTAAATTACATCCCCAGTCCTTTTTATTTTTGGGACAAGGGCGTGATGAGTTGTCCGGGCTGGCTTTGAACTATGGATCCTCCTGCCTCAGCTTTCCCAGTTGGTGGAGCTGCAGTGGCCGGCTGCTGTTGGAATACTCTTGGCAAACACAAACTTAAGACCAGGCGCTTTACGTGTACTAACGCTCATTTTTTTTAAAATTTTTCGGATAAAGTTTGATTATATCCAGGCAGTCCTGAATTCACTGTGTAGCCCAGGCTGGCCTCATATTCACAATTCATGGTAGTCCCGTGAGCCTCCTGAGTGCTGGGATTACAGGCATGTGCCATGCCCAATGCCCAACTAATCTTTATGTGGTGCTGGGGAGTCCCAGGGCCTCGTGCTTGCGTGGCAAGTGCTTTAACCCCTGAGCCATGCCTGCCATAATACACATTAATAAATGTGCTGTTTCGCTAACAGCCTGGCACCCAGCAACACTCCATGCACACAAGGACAGGACTACATGGATGAACCCGCTCTCCCCTCCCAGCTCTCTCAGGTTCCACACGTGCAATGAGGACCACAGGGGCTAAGGCCACATCTGGACCCAAGCGGCCTGCTCTGCTGCTCCAGCCTGCCCCTCCCTGGCTCTCCAAACGCTTGCTCTGGTCTGCAGTGTCAGGATGCCGGTCTCTGCCAAGGCCTTGCTCTGAACCCAGTAACAAAACAAACGCTCCAGGGTGAAATCTTGGCCTCCACTTCAGCTGGGGCTGGGGACAAAGTGACACCCACTTCTGACTAGCCAGCCACAGCCACCTCCTTTCGCCCCATATTTCTCTTCCTGGTATTGCATCTCTCCTCCTCCCACCTGACTGCTCCAATTCAGGCAGCAGTGTGCAGGGGACTGGGACCAAGGGTCAGGCCCTGTCAGGTGGAGGAGGACTCGACTCAGCCCCCAGGACCAAGGAGGAGGCATCCCTGCCCTAGAACCTGGAACCCGATTCCCTTCCTCACCTCGTTGAGGTTAATTTCAATCAGCTGGTCATACTGGCAGCCAGGGTCAGGCACCAAGTGATCCTTGAATTCATCAGCTAGGCTGGCGATGTCTAGAATCAGCGAGGGAGAGGAGAGAGGCACGGGATGCAGAAGCCGGTCCTGAGATTCCTTCCATCCACCTGACCACCGCCCTCCCCCCCCACCCCCACCAGCCAATGGCGAGCAGTCGAGCAGTCGGAGCAAGCGGCACGGGACACCACCCTCGAGGCGCCACAGTCCAGTGAAAAAGGATCTGTGAGCTGAAAACACCACGCGTGGAGATGCGGAGCAACACAGCAAACGGAGGCCTGGGTCAGGAAGGTTTCCAGGAGGCAAGAGGGGAACTTGGGAGAAGTCATCGATGCAGGGCATGAAGGGCTCTCGGGCAGGACCCGCTCCCCCGGCCCCACCCAGGCCCCACCCAGGCCCCCTTCTCATCCTCAGCTCCTAACGTCCTCCTGAGCTCCAGGGAAGCTGAGCCACAAGCTCAGGGAATCTGGCAGCTGGGAGGGTGGTTCTTGCTCACACCTTTCCCTCCCGCTACTAGGACAGCAGTTATGCACACGAGGTGAGTCATTTCCGGTGATTCCTGCAAGGGGCACCAGAGACCAGGCCAGGAAGGACCAGGGTTCAGCCACCTTTCCAGGTGAAAGCATCTCAGCCGTGGATGGGGACCCTGAGAGAAGCAGAAGACAGCTGCCCACACCCAACTCAGTGGCGCCTGCCTAACTGTCATCCCCTGCAGCGGCTAACCAGCAGCCTCTGGTTAAAGCCCGTGCCTAAATGGAGTGGCGCAGCCTTCATACGGAGGGTGGTGCGTCATGGTGGTCCTGCCCACACCACTCAGCTGCCAGCTCACCTGCCCGACCAGTCTTGCTCAGGTATTTCTTCATCCTGTGGTTATAAGGGAACACAGAAGTCGTGGCCCCAATTTCTGCGCCCATGTTGCAGATTGTTGCCATGCCTGTGGAGAAACAGAGCCACCCTCGCACTTGGACCCCAGCTGCATGTCGTCCCTCACTCGGGGGGTTTCCAGGTGGCAGTGGACACTCATCCTTGGGCCCAGAACCAGGGAAGGCAGGCTGTAAGATTCAGGCCCACAAGCTGGCGTCAGGCCCCAGGCCTAGTCTGGCTGGGCAAAGCCGATGGCCGCTGTACCGAAGGCAGACCTAGCCTCAGACTGCCAGGTCGTCACTGCATCCATGCCACAGGTAGCCTGGTCAGAGGTCCACGGTCATGAATACAGGAACAAACGCTGATGCTAGCACTCAGGGCTCGGTCTGCCCACCTGGTGTCCTGCCCTCCTGCAGCCATGCCGTGGGGCTTGCTATGTGGGCATGCTTCTAAACCCCAACACTAAGAACAGGGTGATAAAGCCAAGGGAGGTGGCACAGGCCTCTCACCGCAGTACTGTGGAAGACCAAGGCAGGAGGATAGCGAGTTCCAGCTCGGCTTGGGCAGCGCAATGAAACCCTGTCTCAAAACTTTACAAGGCTGGGGACACCTCAATGCAAAGTCCCTGAGTTCAACGCCCGTTTGGAAAAAAAAAAAAAGAATGGGATGATACCATGGGCACAGTGGCACATGCCTGGATCTCACCGACAGGGAGACTGAGGCGGGGCAGGAGGGCTGCTCAAACGCTGCAGTTTGAGACCAGCCTGGGCAACTCAGTAAGACCCTGTCTCTAAATAAATTAATGAATAAAGGAAAAATGCCATTAATTTTTTTGTTTTGTTTTTTGCACTCACACTAAGCCACAAACCAGCCCATTTTTATGTTTATTTTAAATTGGAGACTCTTACTAGTTGCTACATTGCCTAGGCTGGGCTCAAACTTGTGATCCTCCTGTCTCTGCCTCCCAGAGTGCTGGGATTACAGATGCCACGCCAGACTAAAATAATAACATTTTTTTAAAAAAAGGGTGCGGGCAGACGGGAGGCCAGGCCTCAGCTCACGCCTGGCTTTGGAGGCTATCAAACCACCACCACCTCTAATTCACAGGACATGGGCGAGAACCAGTGAGAACGCGCAGGCCCGCAGCAGTTGTGAGTGAAGCCCCAGGCCTGGCTGCCTGTTCCCTCTCCGGCCTCTGTCCTCTCCCAAATTCTTACTGGTCGCCCAGGGCCCAGGGCTCAGCCAGGGCCCATCAGCACAAGCTGCTCCGAGGGGCCTTGGGGAGATGCCACCTTGGAGAGGGTCTACACGGTCCATCAGGCCAGTGAGGGCCCTGCATGAGACAATGACCCGCCGGTCTCCACCTCTCCCTGGTGCCTGCCCTGGCTGCAGAGATCCCAGGGACGGCTACTCGCTGCTTCTGGTGCTCAGCCAAAAGCCCCACGAGGCGCATGTGGGTAAGGACCACACGGTGGAGTGCCCTCCTCACCAGTGCAGGAGATGGAGTCGACGCCAGGCCCGTGGTACTCCACGATCGCGCCTGTGCCACCTTTCACTGTGAGGATGCCTGCCACCTTCAGGATCACATCTTTAGGTGAGGTCCAACCAGACAGGGAGCCGGTCAGCTTCACACCAATCACCTAAAAGGAGGCGGGCAAGATGGCAGTCAGGCCCCGTGTGCCACGAGGCGTGTTCCCACGGCACTGGGCTGCCCACCTTCCCACTCTCCTTATTTTTTTTTCCAGGTTCAAAATTTAGTGTGCAAACTGAATGTTACATGATGACTTGACATTAGCTCCTCCAAGCATGGGAACTTAACAGATGAAGTCAGGCATTTTAGAAGGTTTTATGTTGCTTTCACAGCTGGAGGTTTTTTTAGACCTCAACTTGAAGTATAAGATTATTACAGCAATGCCTCCAAACGTGGCCAGCACACTCTGCTTATTCCTTCTGCAGGAATCCCTGCCCGACCCATTCCCTCAGCCCATCTGGGCCCACAGTATTACCTATCCCCGCCAGCCTCTGCTGAAGCCCGCCCAGAGCTAGTCATTCCCTGCGCCTCACCTTGGGACACTTCAGCTCCCAGGGGATCCCGGCCATGACGTCCACAGCATCAGCACCCCCAACTCCGATGCAGATGCCGCCTAGACCACCGCCATTGGGGGTGTGGGAGTCAGTGCCAATCAGAAGAACCCCAGGATACGCATAGTTTTCTAGAATGATCTGAAAAAGAGTTCAAGATCGTGGGCAACTCACTCAGGGCCCCCTTCCAGAGAAAGGAAGCTTTCACCCCTCCATCCTTCATTTCTGAATAAAGACCTGCTGTTCTACATCTTGCCTCCTTCGTCCACAATTCCATTCTTCCACATTGTGGGGACACACAAGAACACAGGCACACCATGGAGAAAGAGACAGACAGACAGACAGACAGACAGAGAGAGAGAGAGAGAGAGAGAGAGAGAGAGAGAGAGAGAGAGAGAATCTAAGATCTTAAGCTTAGAAGCCCTCAGCAGAGAATAGAGACAGGGTCAGATGGAGTCTGCACAAAGGTCCTCCCTGGCAGTGGGTTACCAGGCCATACCCAGTGGCTTCTCTAGGACAGATCAGGGGAATCAGGGACTGGGGGCGAGGGGGAGTTTGGGGTTTCCTTCCTAACAAAAGGCCAAGCTTAGGCCCACCCACCTCCCACCGTGCTACGGAGAGGGTCGCTGGCCTGTGTGTGACCTGCTGTCCCGGCAGCACTACTGTGGTTGGCATCTGGAACATCCCCCCAAATCTCATGTATTCAGATATTATGGATTATCTATGTAACCATGTGATCTTAGGATAATGGGTCCTGGGCTGGAGCAGTGTGGTAGGAGACAGGTGTGTTGTGGAAGAGAAGCATGTGAATTGGATTACAGGTTACAGGCATGTGATGGGGGCTTAAGCCTGGAAGGATATATGCTGCTTCCTTCGTTCTTTGGGCACGCGACTTCCTGTATGCAACGCCAAGAGGAGTGACCTCCACCTTGGCCTCCACCATGTGCTCCCACTGCTGCCGGCACCCACGAATGGACTGTGACCTTCTGAAACGGTGAGCTAAAATACACTTTTCCTGTCCTAATCCGTGCATGCCAGGTATTGTCATAGCAACGGAAGGTAAGCAAGCCAAGCCCCACCATAACAAGGGCAGCGGTGTGAAAGGGCAGAGCAGGGACCTAGCGTCGCCTCCAGTTTCAGAGCAGGCGGAGCATGGGGCCCGGGAAGGGGCAGTGACGGCCTGCCACAGCAGCTCCTGAAGGCAGGAGGCGGTGAGGCCGGGGACAGCGGTGGGGAGAAGGGTCAACTTGGAAAGGGGCTAAGCAGATTCCATGGCAAACAGATATGTGCACAAAGCCTGTTAGTGACCTTTGATAGAAGTAAAATACCTCCCCAGAAACACTCTCCCCCCCACCTCAGTCACCGACACCAACTATCTACCAGGTTTCCATAGTGCAGCAGTTATCACATTCACCTCACACAACTGTCCACCGTGTAAACCCATCCTAGAGGAGACTTGGGAAGAGCTCCTGGTTGACCCAGCCCACCAGCCCCCATCCTACAAGATCCCACAAAGGGCCAAATGGAATTGGCACAGCTCTCTATGCCAGGGCAGGAAGGGCTCCCGAGGAGCAGGCAGCGGGGCAGGAAGATCACACAGTGGTGGGAACGCTCACTGACCACGCCACCTGATACAAATCCTGCCTCCACGGCCAGGAGGGCACCCCTGGGCAGGTACATTAACCTCTGCCTCGGCTTCCTTAGCTGTAAGGTCAGTGCAGTGACACTGCCTGTGCCACAGGGCTATGGTGAGCACTGCTCGACTTCATATCCTTCAAGACATAAGTTGAGCACCTGACACAGGAGACGACCATCAAATGGTAGCTACTTATGCAACAAGGCTTAATCTATGGGAAAACAACACAAACGACAACTGGGCCCAGTGGTACAGGTCCACAATCCCAGCATTTTGGTTGGCTGAAACAGGAGGTCCACAAGTTCAAGCCCAGCTTGGGCACCTTAGTGACTCAGCATGACCCTGTCTAAAATCAAAACACAGGGGTGGGGGAATAGCTTAGTGATTAAGAGTGCTTGCCTAGGAAGCACAAGGTCCCGAGTTTAATCCTCCAGCACTTGGGAGGCTGAGACAGGAGGACTGCCTTGAGTTCTAGGCCAGCCTGGGCCAGATACTGAGTTATGCACCAGCCTGGACTACACAG
>PVKB01007840.1:0-26126 GCA_004027205.1 Ctenodactylus gundi
AGGGTCGCCCAGCACTGAGGTTCATCAGCGCAACCTCAGAATTCAGGGTTTTTCTTGGCCATTAGTCCTGTGGGCCTGGAGCACCCACACAGCTGGCATCAGTTACTCTGGCCACTCCAGGGTCAGTCTGAAACACTACCTGTATTACATCCCTGCCCTACTGTGGTGTGGCCCATGCTCCCCACTATGTAAGGACACTCTTGTCAAAAAGGACTTCCCAAGGCTTAGGCACCGAGTCCCCAGCATCTGGTAGGGCCAGCCATTTGTTTTGACATGTGCAGGATTGAACTCCCCAAGCCAGCTGAGGTTGGTTTGCTGCACAGCCTGCCACCCCCACCCGCTCTCATGCTAAAATCACATTTGCATGAGCTTCTCTTCTCTGCTCTTTCTTATTCTCTCTTCCTTCCTTCCTTTCCTTCCTTCCCTGCCTCCCTCCTTTTTTGTTTTTTCTGTCTTTCTTTCTTTCTTTCTTTCTTTCTTTCTTTCTTTCTTTCTTTCTACTGGGCTGTCCTTACCACCGTCCATTCCCAGATCTCCTTTCATCTGGCCAACGTGAGGCTCCAAACCACTAACGTGATGATTCCTCATCCCTTCTCCCAAGCCTCTGGCAGCCACCTTTCTGGGGATAAGTAATAACTGGGTTATTCGACTTCCTGTTGCTGGGACAACAGGTGAGAGGTATACTTTGGGTCATGGTGTGGACAGGCTCAGTGGGTAACTGGCCGGCTGCAAGGCTGAAGCATCATGGTGTGGAGGAATGATGGAGCAGAGTTGTTTACAGTGGCCAGGAAACAGAGTGGGGGAGCAGCACCACCGAGGAAGGGGCCAGGGACCCCAAGTAGTGCCCAAGATGATGGCTCCACAACTCACCCAGGCATACCTAGGAGGGAGCACCACCAGTCCCCAGTCACTCGCAAGCTGATCAGGTCGACAGCCCAGTTCAGCTGTCACATTGCACCGCTTGTCAACATGCCACTGAAACACGTCTCTTTAAACAGGAGGTACTCTGCAGATCAACAGAAAGTTAGGTTGTAATTCGACCTCGTAGGATATGACCATCTCACGTACAGTCATCTCTTACCCAGTCTCAATGGTTTACTGCTTTTCTTCAGGAGTCCAGGGTCTCCTCTGAGGTCCCAGGCAAACTCTTAGCTGTGACCCTCTAATTTATTTTAAAAAGCAAGTCACTCAGTCCTAAAATAGAATGGCACATGGTAATTCTCTCTTCAAAAGGAAGAAGTAAAGGGACGGGAAGGAGTCAGATCACAACAGAACTGAAGCCCTGCAGGATAAACATTAAGTCCCATAGCTCCACGCCCCCCACCAGGTCACGTGAGGTGGGGTTTCCCTGGGGGCTCAGGCAGCCACCCGTATGGACTCACTGGTAGTAGCCCACAGGCGTTTGTCCGGCTTGCACTTTCACTGCCCGTGAACACTGCCTTGCCAGATATCCCGTGTTCCGGGCACCAACTTCCCGGGGTCTCCACTGCTCCTGTGACTTCTTTCTACCCTCCTTGGGCGCACACTGCCTGGCCAGCCGGGGCTGCCTTGGAATTCTGGGTGGAAGCCTCTCTAGGCGAACAGCTCTGCACTCTGAGCGCCTGAACAGCCAGCACCGCGCACCGGTGGCTTCACCCAGCCAGACACCTGCTGGGATCCTGGCTGCAGTGGTCTTAAAGTGCAGGGTTGGGGAACCACTTCCCCTGGCAGCCTTTCCGAAGCAGGGGGCCTGGGGCTCTATTCTTTGTTGTACCCCAAGCCTGTGATGGGTGGGGTCTTACTGATTCTGAGGTGCTCTCAAGACATTTTTCTTTTTGTCTCAGTTTGAAGCACAATGTCTTCTTAATGGCAGGAGTCTCCTCAGCAGCTGTGCCTCCTTTGGTCCCAGCTACCAGGTGGTTCTTTTTAAGCCAGTATTTCAGTTTTTCACATATCTTGGCGCTCTACATTTTTTGTTACCATCTTCACTATAGATCTGGCTAAAAAGAGCTACTATACTGCCCCGAAAATTTCCTCCCCCAGATCAGTTAGTCTACTACCCTCACTCTCAGCCTCCCACGAAGTCTGGAATATGGGCAAAATGTAGATTTTTTTTTTCCACTGTGTAATATGTGGGGTTTCTAGTTCAGTTCCAGTTGAATCTCATGAGTCTGGCTTTTACTGTCCACATTCTAGCTAGCATTCAGGCCTCTGGTCTGACCAGAATCGCCTGTCTGTCTTTATCTTTGCTTACAACATTGTAGGGCTTTCCTAGCCCACATCTCGAAGCCTTTCCGTGCTAACCAGTTCTAAAGTCTTCTGAGCCACACGATAGAAGGAGTAGAGATGGTTTCAGCAGTGATCCCCTTTCTCTGGTACTGACTTTTTGCATTGGCTTTCCATCGTGGAGACACAATGTGCCCACAGCCTAAAGGAGGAGGGGCTTCTTTGGCTTAAGAGTTTCAGGGGTTTCAGTCCATGGCTGGCTAGCTCTATGTCAGAAGCATCATGTGTGGAAGGACATGTCAGAGCAAGTACCCTTACTTCATACAGAGGCACAGCACCAGAGAAGAAGCGAGACATTGCCTGTTTTCAGGACTCTGAGTCACCCTGACCCACCCAGAAGTGCTTTACCAATCCCCTAGGCGGCTCATAAGCTAATCATGCTGACAATCCAACGTAACTGTCTCAGTGTGTAAGTCATCAGATTGGAACTCTACACTAATAGACCTCCCTCTGCCCATATTCACTGTTTTGCTTTCCTTGTTTTCATTTAAGAGTGCATGACCAAAGTCTAAAAATCTTACATGGAAAATTTCAGTAATCGTAAATTTTGAATTGCAAGCCATACTGAGGAACCTGACGAAATCTCATGTCTTCCTCCTCTATTCTGCTCATTAAATACACGAATGATACTTTTGTCCACCACTAGTCACGTTGTAGGGAGTCTCAGTTACCAGGTCTACTGTCGTGATAGCACAGGGCTGTGTGTGCGTTGCAAGGTGAGGAGCAGCTGAGTGCCACATCGCCCTCAGTGCCTTTGCTTTCCTCGGCTTCTCGCCGTCCCGAGGCGTTGCCTCGCCTCACGGCATCCCGTGGCAAGTGTGCACAGGGCAGCTACGGTGTCTGGTATGTGGGAACTCAGGTACCTTCATGGCAGTGTATTGTTGCAATTCTTCTCTTACTGTTTATTGGTCTCAATCTCTCATTGAGCCGTATTTATAAATTTACTCTTCATCATTGGTATATATATTCATAGCAGAAAGCATAGTCTATTTAAGGTTGAATTCAGAAGTTTTAGGCACATTGGAGCATATTCTTGTGCATAAGGAGCGACTACGGCCCCGCACTTTGTTTACCCACTCGTCTGTCAGTGGACACTGGTGTACCCTTCACCTTTCATCCTTTGCGAATCCTCTTGCTGTGATCACGAATATGCATATATATCTCTGAGACTCCTTCAGTTCTTGTGGCTGTATACTCAGCAGGGAAAATTCTGGCTCATGTGGCAGTTGTCTTGGTATTTTGCAGACGCTCTGTACTGCTTCCCACAGAGGCTCTGCTATTTCAGGTCCCCATTGAGATCTCACAACCTCCACATCTCATTATCCCAGTCACCCTTATTTTTGGTAGTTTTGCTGATGCAAGCTATCCTACTGAGTATGGGGTGGCACCGCATGTGGTTCAGAACTACGTGGCCTTGATAATGAACAATGTGGAGCCTATCTTCACCTGCCTGTTGGCCATTTATTTATTTTCTTTGGAGAAATGTCTGTAATGTTCTTTGCTCATTTTCAAATCGAGTTGTCTGGTTTTGTTGTTGTCTGCGATATATTGTAGGTGGTAATGCCTTCTCAGAAACGTGACATGTGATTACTTTCCCAAATTTTGTGGTTTACCTTTTTCCTCTGTTGGCTTTTTTTCCCCCCAGTTGTATAAGAGCTCAAGCCCAGGGTCATTACACTGAGCTACATCCTCAGCCAACTTTCAATTTTGATTTTGAGACAGGGTCTCACTAAGTCAGTAGGTTACCCAGGCTGAGCTTGAACTTGTGGTCTTCCTGCCTCAACCTCCCAGGGTGCTGGGATTATATGATTGTGACTTTTGATGCACAGTAGTGTTTCATTTTCATGGAGCTCAGTTATGCTGTGTTTAGTTTGTTGCCTTTGCCTTTGGTGACGTGTCCAAAGCATGCTTGCAAAACCCAACGCCATGATGCCTTTGTCCTCTTTTCTTCTAAGACTTTGATAATTTACCTCATACATTCAGGGCTTTGGTTCAGCTGATATGAATTTTTGCACTTGGTGCTAGGTAAGCTAAGGGCTGGTTTTCATTCTTGTTCATAAGGATTTCCGCTTTCCAGTGCATGTAGGTTTTCAGCACCATTTCTTGAAAGGCCTGTCCCCTTCCTCATGGAATGGTGGTACTCTAGCTGAATACCATGAGACCTTACAGTGTACAGTCATGAGCTGCTTCATGTCAGGGATGTTCTGAGAACTTGGTGTTGGGCGAAATCAAGCATGTTCACACAATCCGATATGATTTAATTTACTCACACTCAGGCCATATGGCGGAGCGTAGGTCCTAGGGTACAAGCTAACACAGCTTGTTTCTATAGGGAATACTGTAAACAGCTGTGACACATGATCAGTACTATGTCACTAGGCCATAGGAATGTTCCAACGCCATGCAGCATCCCTGGGTACACAGCCCTTGTCAACTAAAATATCATTGTGTGGCACATGACTGTCTCTGAGGGTTTATTTCTAGGACTTCTACCCACTGGTGTCTATGATGTCCGCTATGCCAGTACTACGCTATTTTGATTACTATAGTTTTGTCTAGATTGTCCCAAGCAACATTGTATGCATTCTATAGAAACTGTATTTTGAATTTTTAAGTTTGCCTTTTAAGCTATGGCTGTGCAGTCAAACACTCTCAGGTGATGTTGGACCCCAGCAGCGACATGCAGCCCGGGTCAGTCTCCGGATCCCAAGGACAAACCGTGGGGACTCAGCAGGGGAATGTGGTGGTGCTGTGGTGTGCAGCTGGGGAGGGCCATGCAGCATATCTCAACTTAACAGTGGGTCTTTCGGCACAGAGCTCCATCGTAAGTCTTGGAAATCAGGAAATGTGAGCCTTCTAAGCTTGATTTGCAAGATTGTTTTAAACACTTGGAATCCCTTGACACTTCATATGAATTTTAGGGGTTTTCGTCTCCCTCAAAAGTAATGCTTGGATTTTGTTAGACTTGCATCAAATATGTAGATTACTTTGGGTACTGTGGACATGTTAACAATAGCCTCTTCCATTTCATAAACACTAAAGGATATCTTTTCTTCATTCTTCTTTATTTCCTTTTAAGTCTCGTTCCCCCACCATTTTTATTGGTATACATATATATATATCTATACACATACATACACACATATATAGACACACACACACACACACACACATATATATATGATACATAATGTTTACAGTAAACTTGAGCATTTTGTGCACATATATATCACATCAATATTACAATCCCTTCCCTTCCCCATTTTTGTTCCTCCCACACCCTTCCCATCCCCCTGTAACTCCCACTATCACACCCATTTGGTTCTATAGAATGCCTGGGTTTTGGGTTTCCCAAATCAGAGAAACCATGAAATATTTAATATATTCAGTCTTCTGCATCTGACTCACTTCACCATTCAAATCACCACTCCTTGGCTCAATATTGTGGTTTGGATCTAAAATGTTCCTCGAAAGTCCCATGTATTTGAATGTTATAGATTGTCTATGGAATCGTGTTGTGCTGGGAGATTGGGGCCTCATCTCGAGAGGTGGATTACAGGTGTGTAAATTGAATTACAGGCATGAAAGTTGGATGATAGGTGTGTAGTGGGGATTTACCACACCTACACCTGGATCCAGGAGGGGCTGATCACCGGGAGGAGACCTGGAAGGATGTATAAGCTGCTTCCTGCCTTCCTTGAGGACTAGTCTCAACTAGCCTTGACCTGCCTTCCTGTGTGTGATGTCGTGAGAAGCTGCCTCCTCCTCTCTCTCTCTGCCATGTACTTCCATTGCTGCCGGCCGCCCCTGAATGGACTGTGACCTTCTGAAACTGTGAGCTAAAATAAACCTTTCCTTTCCTAAATTTGTGGACATTGGGTATTGAGTCACAGCAACAGAAAAAGTAACTAAGACACGCGGCTCCCTACCGCTAGGCTGGGCTGCAGTGGCCATATCTTGTTGCTTGTTCTCTGGGTGCGGCAGATCCCTTCATCGGGATGATTTGCTGAAAGCCTTTTGTGTGTGTCTGTTTTACCATATCTTCGTGGAGATTCTTTAACATAGCTTCACCCACCAGTCCACATTAGAAAAGAACTGTAATAATAAAATTCATAATGCTAGAAAATGCGACAAAGAAAAAGAAAGAAGTTAAATTTCATATTCCTCAGCTGATTACTGAAAGGTAAATGTTTGTACATTCAAAAGACATTCAGGTCGTCATTGCAGACATCAGTTTTCTTAGGTAAACCTACATCCAGGCCTAAATAAATGAATTATTCCATTAAAAGAATTTAAGTCTATATTGAATTGCTACATTAAATAAACTTAAGTCTGTATCACATAAGTATATTACATTTAAAGGAATACATATAGTCTCATGCTTAGTTATTTCAGTTTTTTAACTTTCATAAATTATTTATTTACTCTCATTTCACTAATTACTAACATTTTGCCAGGTTTGGTTTATCATTTTGTCTACCTAACCATTCATAACTTCATGCATATATATTTTTAAAAGATTTTGTACCAATTCCCCAGGTTGAACATAATTATTATGTTTTGCAAACTAATAGACTTTTACAAATAATAATTATGGGGGAAGTTTCACAGATTTTATGAGACAGCTGGTTCTGTTTTAGAAGAATATAAATCAAATGATTCAAATGTCAATCTTTTTTGTTGTTGTTACACTTTCTCTTTAGGTGTTTCATTTCCTCCATGTTTTTTGGTGCTGCGTGTCTCTCTGCCTCACAAAGATTCCTTCAAGTATTTTCTGCAATGTTGGGCTGGCTAGTGGTCGCAGAATTCTTTAGGGATTCTTGGTCATGAAAAAGTTTCACTTTACCTTCAGTTTTCAGAAATAACTTTGCTGGATACAACAACCTCGGTTGACACTTGCTGTCTTTCAGAGTTTGAAAGATTTTGCTCCAGGCCCTTCTGGCCTTTAAAGTTTGCATTGAGAAGTCTGAAGTAATTCGAACGGGTTTGCCTTGGTAGAAAATGTCTGTCTTTGTCTGTTGCTGCTTTTTATTTTTTTGAGACAGGGTCTCTCTGTCACCCAGGCTGGTCTTGAACTCACGATGGAGCCCAGGCTGGCCTTGGACTCATGACAATACTCCTGTTTCAGTCTCTTGAGTGCTGGGATTACAGGCATGTGCCACCATACTTGACTTATGTAGTGCTGGGCAATCAAACTTGGGTACTTAGTGCTTGACTTAGTGCTTGCTAGGCAACTGCTGGACTGTTCATCCAGCCCCTCTCTTGCTACTCTTCATGTTGTATTTCTGAGGTTTTGATTATGATGTGTCGTGGTGAGTCTTGTGGGTGGTTGAGATTATTTGGGGCTCTATAAGCTTCTTGTACCTGGAAATTAATTTCTTTTCATAGATTTGGGGAAATTTCTTGCATGATTTCAGTGAAGAAATTCTTTATACCTTCAGTGCTGTCTTTCATTCTTTCCCTCACACCTGTAATTCTGAGACTGGCTCTCTTGAGTCATCCACCAACTGTTGTATTCAGCTACTTTGCTCATTTCTAATTTTGGAGTCATGCTTAATTATAGCATTTGTTTGCTCAGCCTTGTCTTCACGGTCTGAAATTCTGGTTTCACAGTGTTTGAGTTGACTTCTCCTGCTTTCAAATATATTTTTCATATTATATTTCAGCTACATTTTCTCACGTTTCCTTATTTACCTCAGCAAACTCTTTATTTGTGGCTTCTGTTTGCTCAGTGAGCTTTGTCTTCGTTATGACCACTGTTGGATTAGTAAATTTCTTTTTAAGCCCACTGGTCAATGCTTGCATTTCTTTGAGAATATCTTGTTTGAACTAGTTGTTTGACTCGTTTATTTGTTTTTTGACTTCCTTCCCTATGATTTCCACTGTCTCAGGGCCCATGATGTTAGTTTCTGGGGTCTCAGGCATGTCTGTGTGTGTCCTGTTGCCTTGGCTTCTTCCCATGTTTCTGTTGTTGAGGGACTTCACTTTGAAGGCCTAGCCAAGAGGTTTCTTTGAATGAGTATGAGGGTGTGTGGGAGGAACCAAAATTCCTCTGAGTTCTGTGCTGGGAGCAGGCAGTGAGGGAGGACCTCACAGCTCTATGGCCTCTGAGGTGCCTTGATCACACACAGCCCCCACAGCAAAGCTCTCCTGCCTGTCCTAGCTTTTTCTCTCCTGAGGGTGGGGCTCTCTACCCTCTGAGGTGCTCCCGCTACTCCAGAGCCATGCAGGAGGTCAGCAGCATTTCTCTCCTCTCCACAGTGTCTCTTGTGCCAGTTTTTTCCTAGGCACCGTTTAAGAGTGACCCCAAAAACCCTGATGCACTCTTCTGAGCTTTCCTCTACTCTAAATAGTTCAGTCTTGGGCTTTTAAAAAAATGGCTTCTGCTTACGTGATTGCCAGTTATGGCTGCCAGATGCTGCTTCTGATCTAGGATCCAGGAGGCCTTTTCTAGGGGGAGCTCACATTTCACTTGCAGAAGCTAGTTTTGTGGAGGCTGGGGCTGCCAGCTGCTGTCAATTCCCACTTCTCCGGGAGCTGTTCTTACCTCAGCTGAGGTTCCAATCTCTGGGCTTTTCTCTGGCTGTGAATACCAGCAGTTCAAGCCCACATTTAGTCATTCAGTCGGCCGATGTTTTCTTCCTCTTCCGATACGAGTTCAGGATTTCTGACCTTCCTGTGGCCTCCTTTCATTTGTCGGGGCACTCCTTCCTCTCCTAGCTCAGTCAGTTTCTGGGGTTCAAGCAGGCTTTCCTTTGTCTGCAGATGCCGGCAGCTCCCAGTTGTTCACCGTAGGCCTGAGGAGGCCTCCTTTCTGTTGTTTACCTCTGCTTCTGACGTTCCTTTGGGATTTCTCACCTTCTCCTGGCCTCCTTCAGTTGTGACGGCACTCCTCCCTGTCCTAGCTACCTTGAACAGGTGACTAGTGACTACATTCTTAACTTTTTAAGTGTGGGCCCACAAGCAGACATTGTGCAGCTCTGTTACTCGGCCACCATCTTGACAGGAAGTCAGGCTCTTTATTTCCTAAATGTATTTAACTTCTTTCAGCAATAATTTGCACTTTCTATTGTATATATCCTTCACTTCTTTGGATTACTAAATTCCCAAATTTTACTCTTTTTGATGCTATGTTAAATCAAATTCTTTTTGAAATTTCGTTTTCAGATGATTCCTTATTAGTTGGTAAAAGCACAACTGATTTTTGTGTGCCGAGCCTTTATCCAGTTAGTCTGCTGAGCTTACTTTTTAGTATTTTTGTGAAGACTTCTTTGTGTGTGTCTTTATGTGTGGTACTGGAGGTTGAGCCCAGAGGCTTCATATTGAGCTACATCTCCAGTCTCCTCTCTTTTGGTTTTTATTTTGAGACAGGGTCTCACTAAGTTGCCAAGGCTGGGCTCACACTTGCAATCGACCCGCCTCAGCCTCCTGGAATTCTGGGGTTATAGGTCTGTACCAGCACACCTGGCCCTGCTTTTCTTTTAACGCAAGATTATAGCATATATAAACAGAGTTTGTTTTTCTTTTCTCTTCCAACCTGGAAGCTGCTCACTTCCTGTCCTTCCCCGGTTGCTCTGCCTAGGACTCCCACACCATGCTGAGTAGAAGTGGAAGGAGTGGGTGTCCTTGCTTTGTTTCTGATCACTGAGTAGAAACTTTGAGTGTTTTACTGTGGATGTGACATTAGCTGTTGGCTTTCTTATATGGCCCTTATTAGACTGAGGAAGTTTCCTTCGCTTCCTGGTATGTTCAGTGTTTTTATCATGAATGGGTGTGGAATTCTGTCAAGTGTATTTCTGCATCAGTTGCAGTGATTGTGTGCTTTTTTCCCTTTGGTCCTATTAATGTGATGACTATATTGATCCATTTTCATATGTTGGAGCATCGTGGAACTCCAGGAATAATTCCCCCTTCACCTTGTCTTGGTTTCTTTTGTTTGTTTGGTTGGTTGGTTGGTTTGGTTTGATTTGCATGCTGGGAATCAAACTGAGGGCCTGTTGTATACCAGACAAAGGTTCTACCACTAGGCTGTATCTCAAACTTTGATTTTCTTTAATATACTGTTGCAATCAACTTGCTGATATTTTGTTGAGAATTTTTGCATCAGTCAGTGTTCCTCAGAGATAATGGTCTGTAGTTTTCTTTACTTGTAGTGACTTTCTGTGGTTTTGTAGTCAGAAAAACAAATGTTGACCTAATAGACTGAGTTAGGAAGTATTCTTTCCTCTTCAGTGTTAGAAAAAAATTGAGAAGGAGTTACATTAGTTCTTTAAATGATTGGTAGAATTCACCAGGGAAGCCGTGCAGTCCAAGTCTTTTTTTACTGGGAGATGTTGTAGTTACTTTCTCATTTCTGTGAAAGGATACCAGACAACCATGAAGTAAAGAAGGAAAGATTTATTTTAGCTCACAGTTTTACATGGTCTCAGTCCACTTATGAGCAGCTGGCAATGGTAGAAGCACACGGCACAGGTGAGCCAGAGGAAAGCTGTTCAAGGCAAGGCAAACAGGAAGGCCCGGTGGAAGGATGGAGCTAGTATATAGCCGTCCAGGTCTTGTCCCAGTGGTCTGCCCCTTCCGGGTCACACATCCAGTAATCTACAACATGCCCATAACCCACTACATGCCCATAATCCACAGCATCCAAATACATGAGCCTTTTGGGGCACATTCAAGATCTGCGCCATAACAGGAGATTACTGATTAGTCACTTTTTTGTTGCTGGGACAAAGTACCTGCCATACACAACTTAAAGGAGAAAGTGTACACTTTGGCTCACAGTTTCAGATGTCTTAGTCCATGGTTAACTGGCTCCAGAACAGAAATAGCGTGGTGCAGAAAGATGTTCCTCTCATGGCATCCCAGAAGCAGAGCTCAGAGGAAGAAGCACAGAGAGGAGTAGGAGTGGGGACAAGAATGTGCCCTTCAAGGCCCCCAGTCACAACCAGGCCCCCTCCAGACAGGCCTAGTTCCTGGTGACAAATTCAGCCATGAGGTCATCAGTGGGTTAACCTATCCAAGAAATTAGTGCTCTCACGATTTCTTCACCTTTCAAAAGGTCACCTCGGAGTAACTGAGTATTTGGGAGACATTCTGGATCCAAATCAAGGCACCAAACTCACTCTTCTTACTAGTTAAGGTCTGCTCAGATTTTTAAGTCTTTCTGCTTCAGTCTTGTTGGGTTTGGAGTCTCTATGAATTTGCCCATTTCATTGGTAACGAGTAACTATTGAACGACTCTTCTGTTCCTTTTATATCTGTAGAATCATCAGTAATGTTCCCACTTCTGGGTCTAGCTTTTCTGCAGGTTTATAGTTGTTAAAGATTTGATACCTGTTTTCGTTTTAAGGCACAGTTACAGATTTCCTTTGATTGCTACTTTTACTTGGCCCAGTGAGCTCTCCTGTGTTGGGGTGTGCTCTTGCTTACTCCCGGTTATTTCCCAATTTCCCTTTCATCTTTGACCTTTATAAACATGTAAAGATGTTCTGTGCAGTGGTAGGTACATACTTACAGTCTCAGCTAATCAGAAGGCTCAGGCACGCTTGATAGTTGGTATCCAGCCTGGCAACCTAGTGGACTTTAATCTTTAAAACAAACAAATTAATAAAATTTAACAGAGGAGCAATATGGCTCAGGGACAGAGTTCCCCTTGATCCAATTTCCAGTACTAAAGAAAAAGAAATAAGGAAAAGGAAAGAAGGAAAGAAAAAAGAAGAGAGATAGAAGGAAAGCTGGTTAATTTTCATATATTTGTCAACTTTCTAGTTTATTTCTAGGCTTGTTCCAGAAAGGGTAAAAAGCTCTTCGTACGATTCCAGTTTATAAGAATTGGTTGACGTTGGTTTTTGGCCCAGGTCCTGGTGTCTCCTGCAGAACATTCCAGGTGCACGTGGGAAGGGTGACGTCCTGCTGTTGCGGGGGTTCGTGCTGTGAGTGTGGGAGGCTGTTGGTCCTGAACGCCCCTGGTAGCTCTGTGTGTGGTTGGTCACCCACAACTGCCAGTGCTATGCTACAGTCTCCCACTCCAGCTGCAGCGCTGCCTCTTCTCCCTTGAGTTTCTTGAGCTCTGATCCGTATGTTTGCTGCCGTGTTGTTTTCTGCGTATGTGTGTGTCCACTTGCCACATAGCGGTGAGACGCATCCTGGGAACTGCATTGCTGGGGCATTTCACTCTCGTGCAAACACCGTGTGGTGTAGTCACAGAAACGATGATGGCTGTGGCGTCACCAGGGACTGTAATCTCATGGGACCACAACTGTCTGTGCTGTCTTTCATTGACTGAAGGATCACCATGTGACTCATGATTATAAGTTTTATTATTTTTATATGTTCTTTCTGGAATGAAATTTTTGTCAGGACATACTGTTCTGTTGGAGGTAGTAGGTGCCTGAACACGAGGAAGGTTTATCTTGGCCCAGGAGTTCAGCAAAACAGGTGTCTTAGGCACCTCAGCAGATGTCCTGGGGTTCTGGTTAAAAAAGGGCTTGTCCTGGGATGCACTCCCCAGAGGTTCTAATTCCAAAGTGACAGTGTACAGCCCAGAAACCTGTATTTGAAAAGCTCTGCATATAATTTTTGAGCTACGCTTGAGACTGAGGACCTGCATCCTGGAGTGAGGCGGATGGAGGCCTAGGACGGGGCAAGGGAGGCATTAATCCAAGTTTTGTAAGTGCTCTGAGGCCTGCTGTGGGATTAGCAAGGATGATGGCTCACCAGGAGCTCTGGGGCCACGTAAGAGCGGAGTGGAAAGAGGCACATGTGCTCTGCTGACTCCACTAGAAGAGGTATTCTCATTTAATTAGGAAAGATTTGAAGCATACAGATACTATACAGTAAGCACATAAGAAATTTTACAGTGAATGCTCACAGACTGGGACGTACAGTTAATAAACCGCTATGGTACCTTGCCCGGGCCCCTCCACCCTGGGTCCGTCTCAGTTTTGTCTGTTGGATGTGTCAAAGTCAGCAGCTGATGCTATGTTTCCCTCCAGAACAGTCAGAATGCCAGTGGGAGTTGGCATTCTCGTTTATTGATTTTGAAGTAACGGGAGTCTGCTTCCCGTTGGTTTCTCTCCTTGTCACTGTCTTTCTTTGCTGGGGATAGAACCTGGGCCTTATGCAGGCTGCACAAGGGCTCTGCCGCTGAGCTGAAGCCCAGCCAGAGGTCTGGGTGTCAGAGAGCCAGTCAGTCCACTTCCCAGCCCTGAGACTGTAAGGGGTTGGAAGGTTTTCCTCAGGGTGGGTCTGGGACCTGGGAAGGCAGGTGTGAAGATAAGTGGTCGTGGAGTTAGACTCACCCAAGAGCAGCAACGTGGACTGTGTGGCTGATACTTCAAATATCTAAGCAAATAAGATTGTTTTGGCAGGAAGCAAACAGTACATGTCCCAGAGGTCAGTTTCCTTGCTGATTGTTTTCGTAATTGAAGGGAACCTTACCCTGTGCACTTTGGATCAGGACTGTGTACCATAAACGTACCCAATTGAACATGCTAGTTTAGTGTGCGGTTTCTGAGCCCAAGGGGAACGGGGCTGCACCGTACTGCTGGTGAGCAGCTGGTGTCGGTGGAGTAGAGTTTGTGGCATTGAGACCCTTGGGCCCAGGTCCTTTCTTCCATGGCTACAGGCCACCAGCCTCTCACCCTACTCAGTTGTCTTTGAGGGAGTGGAGACAGATCCTCGGAACACCAGTTTCCACTGCCAGAAACACTGTTCAGAGTTCAGAGATACCGAGGGCACGCTTAGGGCAAGGTAGCAGCTGTACTCACAGTATTTTCTGTGGCTGGTCTCTGTCCTGAGTGTGAAGGATGTCCTTGTGAGAAGGCAGGCTGCACGGGAGCTCTACCGAGGACCCCGGCCCTAAGAATGGAGGAGAGAGAGGAGGGCCAGCGCAGCAGCTGGGGCAGAAGGTCCAGTGCTCCTATGAGGGGACATGGAAATGAATTACCCCAGAGGAAAGTGTGCCTGTTTCAAGGACACTGCAAAGGTTCCTGTCTCCACTAGCCCCAGTCAGTATTCTCCCAGATATGGTCTCTTTATGCTACACAGGAGAGGGAGCACCTGGCCAGGGGCCTGTGGCAGAGCCCCCTTCCCCAGGATGACAACCTACTTACGGACACCCTGGTCTTGTTGGCTCCTGAGCCTGTGGACCCCTGGGTCTGGTCATCCCCTCTCCTGCTCTGTAAGTCACGAGGGAAAGCTCTAGCAGTAGTGCTGGGGTCCTGGGACCAGTACTGCCTAAAATCAGGGTGACAAGCCAAGTCAGAGCCCCTTTCTCACCTTTGGAAGCTGGCAGAGAAGGCAGGTGCCTCCCTCACCTTATCAGGTTAGCTGAAGACTCCCAGGTGTTGGAACCGTTTTGCCCTCTGGCTCTGGACAAAGTCAAAACAACCCGAAGCCATTCAACCAGGGTGAAGAGGTGCGACCACAGGCTGATGCTTTCTGCAGAAGCAGCTGGGAAGCATTCTGATAAGAGAAGTTCATTTTTGTCACCTCAGAGGGCTCCTGATCGGCAGGTGCTGTGCTCCAGCCGGGTCTGTCCATGGGGATCCAGCACTCTTCCTTGTTACCGCAAAGAGGTGTCCTGAGGTTGGGGAATAACTGTGATTGTGTTTCACTTGTAACATGTTCCATACATGTTGTTTCCATGTGAATCCAGACCTGGTTCCTGTGTTTGGGTTTTTCCTTCCAGAAGAAACAGGCCAGGACAGAAGGAGATAGAACACAGAGCAGGGGTGGCCTGGGTGGGGTCCCAGGAGAACTCTGACCCTTACGACTGCAGGAGGGAACGAGAGCCGCACCCTGCCTGCTGGGGAGGCACAAGCACAGGGTTTCCTCCCCGTGGGCCTCGGCCTGCTCTTCGTACCTGGTTTGCAGGTTCTCTCCGGTGGTCCAGGGAGGGAGTAGCCGCTGCAAGGTTGTCCCAGCTGAGGAAGCAACGGCAGCTCCTAGGTGGCTCACCGACTGGTGCAGACCCCACCGGGCAGCCAGGGTTGAAAGGACAGAGGGGACATGGGCTCCCAGCCCCACAGTGACACTCACACTGTGTCGTCGACTGTGATTTAAGAAAAAGGCTGTCCGGACCATTGCCCACAAACAGGACCCTTTCACAAGGAAGCCAGTGGCGTCTACACTAGTCGTGGCTGTGTTCTAGCCAAGGGACGGAGGGAGGAACGTTTGTATTAGCTGTGTGTCTTAGTCACTTTCTGACAAAATGCCGGACATTCAAAATTTAAGAGAAAAGGTTTATGTTAGCTCGCAGTTTCAGAAGGTCTCAGTCCATTCATGGGCGCTGGCCGTGGTGGAAGGGTGTGACAGGGCCTAGCTGTCCACGGCAAGGCAGAGTGAAGCCCGGAGCTAGCGCGGGCGGTTTCCCTTCCGGGTCAAGCCCCAGGGAGCCACTCTTCTAAGCAGACCTCACCTTTTAGCAGCACAGGGAGTCAATACTGGTTTTCCCCCATTATGGAATTACCTTCCAAACCCATGAGGCATTTGAGGGACATTCCAGGACCCAATCATAGCACAGTGTCACTGTAAGTCACGGGGTTGCTATCAACCCTCGTGGGCTGGCAGACACGTGTAGATGGAGGTCTGGGGGACAGTCTGGAGGAGGTATGAGCCACAAGGCTGAGCCCAGGCTTTTCCTTTTACATGTTGGCTATGAGGTGAGACGGGGGGTCTGAACTTTTGAAACTGTGGAATTAGTACAACTTGGTGACTGATCCAAGTTCGAGGGGAAGTGAGAAGTTTGGAATGACCTTTGGCCTTCCAGTCTGGGGTGTGGAGAACTGAGACAGGGCAGGCAGATGTGGAGCTCAGGGTGCGGTGAGAGTGTCCGGCCTGGTAGTCAGTGCTGGAGTGGCAAGGGGTGACAGATGCTCAAAGGGGCCCAGTGGTGGTGGTGAGGAAGCCACGGCGCTGCCGTCCAGGGGTCCACTGATGCAGGTGGCCATCCTGGTGGGCCTGATGCACTGGCGCCAGTGCTGGGCAGCTCGCTACCCACCAGGCCCCTTGCCTCTGCCCAGACTGGACAACCTGCTGCAGGTGGACTTCCACAACTCTTTGTTCCCCTTCTTCAAGGCGAAAGAGGTGGGTGTGGAGAGAGGCAGAGGTCACGGTGACTGCCCGCTGCCCTCCCTGGGTGCAGTGATGTCTGGTCGTAATAAGCAAGGTTCCAGAATAATGGACTCTGCCCCTTACCCTTTACTGATAGTGACAGTTTCCCGGAGTTTCCTTCCCCCATCGTCCTGTTTGAGGTTAATTCCTTGAGGAATGTGTAGTTACTGATCCCATTTCCTTATTTGCTACAGATCTATTGAAGATCCTGCTGAACAGGTGTCCCATATATTCTCATGTCTTAATCCAGTTTCTGCTGCAATAACATGGATTCGTTTACGAACAGTGGCAGTGTTTTCAGCTTGTGGAGCTGCAGGATCGGAAGTCCCAGATCCCGTGGCTGCGACTGTTGAGGGCCTTTGTGCTACTTTATAACATAGAAGGGGAACGGTGAGCATGGGTGAACCAGGGAGAGACGAGTGTGCTGTAGCTGCGTTTATAATAAACAAGGTGTTGAGGACACTGACCTGTTCCTGCTGCAGAGGTAATCAAAACAGAGGGCAAAGTCTTGTGGTGTAGTCACTGCTTAGGGCCCACCTCCCTAATGTGGTAATTACATCTCACAATGCAGAGTAATAACCACTATATGATCTTGGTGAGCTACCAGGAACCAGAGGTAATTAAATTTCAACACGAGTTTAAATGAACTATTCGGGCCGGGCCTGGTGGTATAAGCCTGTCATTTCGGCACTCTGGGAGACTAAAGCAATTTAGCAACTTAGTGAAATCCTGTCCCGAAACAAAAACAAACAAAAGAAAAAGAAAAAAAGAGGAAATCAGGGGATGTAGTGCAGAGTGACGGGCCGGGGTTCAATTCCCAGTATCACCCCCCTTCCTCACCACACACACACACACACACACACACACACGACATTCAAGTCTTAGTTGACTTTGTGTTGCTGTAACAATATCTGAGATAGGCTACTTTATAATGGAAAGGACTTTGTTCAGCTAGCAATTCTGGAAGTTCAGGACTTGATGCCACCGTCATGTTGGCTTCCCATGAGAACCTCACGGTGAATGGCATCTCAACGGTAAGATCCTGCAGAGGAGGGAGGGAGGACCTCTCCATACAGGAAAACGATAAGGGAATTGACCGACCCACAAGGACAGAATGCTGGAGGGACACCAAGCGGGGTTCCAGTCGTGTTCTTCCAAGGAGTCACATAAACAGAGCTTCCCTCACGCAGCACAGTGCGTGACACGTGCACTGAGTATGGCCGGGAAGGGGCTGTCGTCTTGGGATATAACTGGAGCTTGTCCTTGTAGACATGGAGTACCAGGGTAGCTGATGTCGGTTACTGCTTTGTCCAGCTTTCCTAGAGGTCAAAGCGATCCAACCAGACCCTACCCCACATTGTTAGGGTGGCTGTTTGGTGTGGACAGAAGCCCAAACCTAAAGGCTAGCGTGAGGCAGGATGATCCCCGACACACAGGAGCTTCCAGGAGCTGGCCAAGGTCTGACTAATGCTTTGTGAGGTACAGGATTTGCATCCCAAATTGCTGGGTTTGCCTTTTAGTGCACAGGGACTCACTCAGCCTGGTGTGCCACCAAGGCCACCCTGTACCAGAGGCCGGGTCTTAGCCCACATCTTTGCAGCTCTACCTCGCTTTGCATACAGCCACACAGAGGGGGGAGTAATTAGGGAGGGCAGAAAGAATATGCCAGGATTAACATGAGGACTCAGTCATCTGGTGCCAGGAGTGTCCTTGGGAAGGTCAGGTGGAAGCCAAGAGAAAGCACTTCCTTGATCCTCTCAGTCACAAGGAGGCACTGTTTCCTTCATTCCCTGGCCCTGTCGAGTAGCTTTCAGGCTGTGCTGTAGCTAGGGGAGGACATTGGTCTGGGCCTCAGCACTGGGTGCCATCCCCCAAAGGTCTGGGCCAAGCAGGGGTCTGCAGGGCCTGCCTGTTTGTGCTCAGAGTCCTTGTGGTAGGGAGCGAGGCATGAGGCCTGCTGGCTGAGGAGCTCTGTCTGTGCTGGTTCCCGGCCTCTCCCACCCCCAAGTTTAGAAGCATGATTGAGAAAGGATTTCAAATACTTGTGAGTTGCTGCCTCCACAAGTTCAGCTGACTCCTTTCAGTGGTCTCGGGGTTATTCAGAGATGGCAAGTCCGGATCCCTCTCAACAGCAACAGGGACACAGCCTTCTGGTTCCAGCCCCTGTCACCTTAATGGATACTTGACAGTAGTTAAGAGGATCTTGGTGGCCTTCCAACTCTGTGCCAGGTGTCACACCAAGGTCCCTCTCCTAAGGGTCCATCAGAGAATGGTGGTATGAATTCATCAGGGTGCTGTGGCTCCTTTGCAAAAGAGGCCTCTGAGTTATTCCTTGAGTGCCTGGGGTTCTGTGCTCCAGAATGCTCAAGAGTCAGGGAATCGTTGTCATTGTATACCCCTAGAACACATTGCCTACATGTCCAGCCCAGGTGTGATAATGTGGGAAGCATGACAGAGGACAGCAGCCGGTGACCTTAGTGCGGTCTTAGGCCATCAAGCTCCCTAGGACCAGAGCCCCAAACAGGAAGGTGTAAGACTCTCCTCTGTTCTGTAACTACGACAGTGCATACGACTGCTAACTCATCGGAACGTGATATTGGGGGCAACCTGGATCTCTGTTCCCGGGCCTTGGTCACTCAGATTTGGCTCTAGAATCCATACCACTTGATAGGGTTTTAAATATCTAGTTTCTTTATTTAAAAAATTTGAGCCACACCAAGGAAATGGAAAGTACAGTCGATACCCAGAGACATCAGCAATCAGTAGAAATTGTCCCTTATGTTGAAGTTGCTGGTAAATGATTTTAAGTGGATTATTGAAGCCAGTTCAAGGGGCTAAAATAAAATACATTTTAATGACAAAAGGACTGGAGAGCGCCCAGTTGGAGGGTAATAATGAGCTAAAAATGGGAATGGGAGCCTAGGGAAATAGTGGAGGTAAAGGAGCAAAAACCAGGATCCCTGCAGAGGGTGAGGAGCAGGTAAACCAGACAGAAGGAAGAATCTGGGGACACAGAGGGCAGGTACAGGGGGTGCTCACTGCCAGGCCCAGAGCCAGCAATGAACAGCAAGTCACGATTTAGAAACCTTAGGTTCTACCAGTCCGTACATGGTGGGAGACATAAAAGAGACAGAAAGGTCCAGAAGGAAACGTGGGCTCACGACTCCCTAACTGTGATAAACCCATCGATCAGCACACAGGAAGTTTACGGAACATTCCGGTATAATCAAGTCCAAGAGATCTACACCTAGAGACGTCATAATCCAACTGTCAAAAGATGAAAACAGGTTCTTTTGTCTTACACTGGGGAGTTGGACCTAGGACCTTCACACTGAACTGCATTTTAACTCAGTCTTGCTATGTTGCCAGATGCCCTAGGGGGACAGAGTGCTGTGATTGCAGGCATGTGCCACTATGCCTTGCTAAAATGCAGTTTTGAGAGCAGTGTCACAGAGGGAACTTATCCTGCACAAAGGATCGTCAACCATTTAACATTGGGCTTGTGTGTGGGTGAGGATGACTGGTATATGATCCAGGCTGTTCTTGAACTTGCAATCCTCCTGCCTCAGCCTCCTGAGTAACACACCAAGTGCTTAGTGAGAAACCTTAGAAGCCAGAAAGCAGTGAAATGTCAGTGTCTCCTCAGAAGAGGTTGCAGGATGTTGTCCAGGCTGGGGACAGATCTTCTGAGCTCCAACAATAGGCGAGGCAGAGACACTAGCGAGCTCTGAACAGCCATGTTGTCTCTGGGCATCCAGAATTTAATTCGTCCATGCCAGGACAGGTGCCTGGGATCAGGGTGGCAGCCGCCCAGTGTGGCCCCGACTCTCACAGGAGCGGCCTCGCGGCAGGAGGTGTCCCAGCCCACAGTCTCAGCGTCGCTGGGAACCTGATCTGAGCCCGGGAGCGCGTGTACGTGTTAGCAGTGTAGTGGTGTGCCTGGAGTATGTGCGTGAGATGGCGTGCGCATGTGACGGTTGACTCAGAGTGACAGTGAGTTGACAGGTGTGTTGTGAGTGTGTGTGTGTGTGTGTGTCCTTGTGAGTGAGTGGGAATGTATTCACAGCACTATGGTCAGGTGCATACAAGTGCCTGCACGTTGCAGTTGGATGGTATGTGGTGAAGAGACCAGCGTTCCTTGGGTTTGGAGAGATCTCAAAGGTGCCAAAGGCTTCCGCTCTTGAAATTTTGTGCCTATTGAGAGATATTTTAAAATGAAAATTTACTCTAAATATGATACTTGGAGGTGGTTCATTCGCGATTGAGATTAAGGAAAAAAAAGCGCTGGAGTAGTGACTCAATGGTTAGGGTACTTACCGAAATTGTGTAGGTCTTGGCTTCTGTTGTCCGGCATCACATAATTAGCCACGCACGATGGCCCATGCCTCTAACGCAAACACTTGGGAGGCTGAGGTGGCGGATTGTGGTGAGTTCAAGGCCAGCCAGGGCTGCATAGTGAGTATAGGACCAGCCTGGATTACAGAGTGAGACTGTGTCTCAGAAAAAAATAAATAAAAGAAAATATCATTAGAGCAGAGGCCCATGATTAAATCCTGGTGTCTCTTATAAAAAGAGGGAGACAGACCAGATGGAAACATATGGACACACACTTGGCTATTTGTCACACTGTGTCCACTTAACTAGATTAGGAAACCCCTAGCAGACTGGTAGAGTTCAGGTCTGAGAGTGTCCGTGAAGGGTTGATCTGTGGGCAGCACTGAGGGGTGAGGACCTACCCAGGCGGTAGTTTCCCCCACACAGTAGGTGCGGGGCCCGGAGAGGAGGAAAGGGGGAAGACACAGAAAGCCCCACTCAGAAGTGGCCCCGGCTCAGCTCACACCCATCCGGCTCCGGGTCCTGCTCACGTCCATTCTTGCTGCAGCGTGGCTTTGAACATCAGTCTCTAGTCTGTTTCCCACATGGGCTTCTGCTGGGTGTCTTAGTTACTCGTTGTCCCTGTGACTCAATACAGGACACCCACAACTTAGGAAGGAAAGATTTATTGTAGTTTACACTTTCAAAAGGTCTCAGTCCATTCATGGGTAGGCACCTGGAAAATGCTGGAATCACATGGTAGGGGCTGCGGCTAGAGGAGGAACCGGAGTTCCTGGGGCAGAGATCCTTATCACCTGGTGGGAAAAAAAAGAGACTGGGGGAAGGGCGGAGCCAGCACGTGCCCCTCCAGGTCAATCCCACACATCCTCCCTCTTCCAGCCAGGCCCCGCCTCCAACCCTACACAGGGTCCATAGGAACATGAGGCTTTTGGGGGACCGCCCAGATCCCGACCACGATGCCGGGAACATGCTGGCAGCTTCCAGACCTTGGGCCTTGAGTGATGCTCCATCCTTGACGCTGCAGATCTTCATCGCAGATTCGCTCCAGTCTCAACCTGTCTGCAGTCTTCTCCATTCTTCAGACAACCAGGATCTGCAACAGACTCTCACCGGCTGTCCTGCAGTCCAGGGTGCGTGTTCTACCTCACGGCTGAGCAGCCATCGGACCCTCCAGTTCTCACACGTGCAGGCCGCCATCTTGGACTATCTATCCTCAGACTTGTAAGCCTTCCAAATAGATCCTTTTTATTATAATTTGTGTAAATTCTGCCTTTTTAAAGAACCCAAACTAATACAGGCATACATGTAACTTTCTTTCCGAAAGAATATCACATCAGAGCATAGAGGTGTTGCAAGAGAACAAATTTTGGACAAGCCCCCAACCACTCCGCTGTGACTTTGACTTCATCTCATGTGATTGTGTCTGACTTGGGGACATAAAGCCATCTGCCTTGGATGGGCCTGAGGAACATGAATGAGTTGGCGCAGGCAAGATGTGACCAGCAGGGCCTGGGACCTGATGACTGACCACTAAGGGGCACAGGCCTCACTGTTACCACAGGGTTTTCCTGTGGTACAGCAGCCTCCCAGCATGCTGCTGCTGGGGCCTGTCCACTCTCTGCCTCTTCTGCATCATGCACCTCAGAGCAGGATGCACATGTGACCTTCCCAACATGCCCAGGGGCAGCCGAGCACGACCAGGGTGTCCAGCTCCCGTGAAGTGCTCCTCTCACTTCTGTGTTCCCATCCCCTGGGAGTGACTAGGAGAAGCCGAGGGGCACGGATCTTTGGGGCTGCCCTGCCCTGTCCTGGCCCCTCTCTGGACTCTCTGGCTGCACCATCAACCTGGCTCACAGCTGAGGGCAAAGTGCAGGTTTCACTGCCATGTGAGAAGCGGAGTCATAAAGGTGTGCTGCCCGCTGTTCAAATCGCCATTCTCAGAGGAGCCCGGTGGACAGCAGCACAGCCATGGGGCTGCTGACGGGGGACGCACTGCTTCCTGTGGCCGTGGCCGTGGCCGTCTTCCTGCTCCTGGCTGACCTGATGCACAGGCGCCAGCGCTGGGTGGCTCGATATCCCCCAGGCCCCGTGCCACTGCCCGGGCTGGGCAACCTGCTGCAGCTGGATTTCCAGAACTTACCATACTCCTTCTTCAAGGTGAGGGTGGCAGGGGCCATGGTGACCCCCTGCAGAGGACAGTGGGTGGTGGGAGAAGACACAGGTGGCAGGGCACTGGGTCCCCATGAGATTTCAGCCTGACACGTCTCACACGGGATGGGGCTGCGAGTCTGAGGACTCTGTCCACTTGCCTAAGGGAAAAGTGTTAAAGGACACAGGCCAAGAGGTGAGGCATGGTCGGTCAGCAGGCTTGGGACCCAGTTGGGCAGAAGTTAGGTCAGCCCCAGGCCCTTCTGATGATATCAAGGTGAATGCCCAGGGTCAGGGAACAGCACATTTTGATCAGGAAAGTGAGGTTGAGAGGGGCTGTGACCTGCTTCGTGGCCTTTGCTCCTGGGGGTAGTGGACTTCATGGATGACTATCTGAGCCTGAGTTTTCTCATCTGTCACATGGGTGGTGAATTGGCCCCACTGAGTTTCCTGAGTGTGCCAGATCAGATCTAGATCTAAAATGATTCCCTGAACTAAGAAGGTTGTGTGCCCCAGAGCATGACACTAAATCTAGGCTGGGATGGGCCTAGCGGGAACCATGCTCGCCTAAGGAGCAAGGCCACGGGTTCCACACACGCTACCACAAAGGACGAGACAGGAACTAGAGCTGGGCCGCGTCCTGCTTGAACTGGGTCCCTCACAAGTCGGGGTGGGAACACGTCTGCATGCTGGTAAGACCCCAGGTTGACAGGCATCCTGACCTCTACCCGTAGCTGCGAAGTCGCTTTGGAGACGTGTTCAGCCTGCAGTTGGCCTGGAGACCCGTGGTCGTACTCAACGGCCTGACAGCCGTGCGTGAGGCATTGGTGACGCGCAATGAGGACACTGCGGACCGGCCTCCGATGCCCATCTATGAGCACGTGGGCTTGCGGCCACAGTCCCAAGGCAAAGAGTGGTGGGCGCAGGGAGCGTCGGGGCAGAACCTGGGGTGCAGCAACCAGAGGAAAGAAAGGCAGGGCCTGGTTGGGGTGGTGATGTGGACAAGGGGCACAAGGAAACACCTGTCAAGTCTTGGCGTGAAGCCAGTAAAAGGAGCTGGAAGAGGGGAGCAACAGCTAAGCTCATGTGGGTCTGTAACCAAAGAAGAGAAGTTTGATGAGTCCGGTCCAAAGGGTGTGGGCAAGCAAGCTTATTTACCTGCACAGGAGTAGTCTTGGCCGCCTACGGGCCGGCCTGGCGTGAGCAGCGGCGCTTCTCCATGTCCACCCTGCGCAACTTTGGCCTGGGCAAGAAGTCTCTGGAGCAGTGGGTGGCCGAGGAGGGTTCATGCCTCTGTGCTGCCTTCGCTGACCACAATGGTGAGTGATGGGCTGAGGGCCACAGGGCAGGGGCAAGGTGGCAGGTCCTGGGAGAAGAGTGGGCATCTCTGACCGACATCTTAGCTCCTAGGTCACCCTTTTAGCCCCAACATCCTCCTGAAGAAGGCCGTATGCAACGCGATCGCCTCTCTTATCTATGCACGCCGCTTTGAGTACAATGACCCGCTCTTGATCAGGATATTGGACCTGCTGGAAGAGGATTTGAAAGATGAGTCTGGCTTCGTCTTTGAGGTAAGGGGCACAGGGATCCCAAGGCCAGACCCCTGTGGGGTGCCGTCCAAGGAGGATGATTTGCATGCAGGGGTGATGAGAACAGGGAAACTGGGAGAGGCCACTGCAGGAGGAAAGACCTGGAGGCTGGCAAATCCCAGACCGCTGGCATGAGAGAGTGCCCCAGGATCAGGGCTCTGGAGTGAGAGCCCTTACCGCCGCTTCACGGTGGAAGCCATTTCCATGGTGGGATGTTCCCTGTGCCTGCCCAGGGCCAAGAGAGAGTGGGGAGGCTGGCGCAGGGGAGGAAGCAGGTCTTCTCAGGAAAGGTGGGCTGTGATGCTGCTCCAGGTGAGCCCTGAACAGAGGACAGACCCAGGCCCCCTCTGTGGCTGTCACAGCTGATGAACGCAGTCCCTATGCTGCTTCGCATTCCGGGAGTGGCTGGCAAGGCCTTGCCTGCATTGAAGGCCCTCCTGGCCCTGCTGGATGGGCTGGCGACAGAGCACAGGATGACGCGGGACCCAGCCCAGCCGCCGCGAGACCTGACGGACAGCTTCCTAGAAGAAGTGGAGAAGGTGAGGGGTGGCAGCCAGAGGCGGGTTGAGGGGCTCTGAGCTCGGGGTGCTGTGCCCAGGTGTGGGGCCTGGCAAGGTGTGGCCTTGGCATCTCCCAGGGACACAGCACTTGGGCTGATGGGGAAAGATGAAGGTTCATTTGGGGACGTCCTCCTCCTGAGAACTGAGGCCACCCTCTCTGCCCGCCCAGGCCAAGGGGAACCCCAGCAGCAGCTTCAGTGACGAGAACCTGCGCATGGTGGTGTCTGACCTGTTCATTGCTGGCATGATAACCACGTCCACCACGCTGGCCTGGGCCCTGCTCCTCATGATCCTGCACCCGGATGTGCAGCGTGAGCTGGGGGTCAGGGTTAGAGTCAGAGACAGGACCCCAAGCTGTGTTGGGGCATGTGTGGCCTCAAGCATGACCTGGGCCCAGGCTACTGGAAGAGTGACTCGGTCCTCACCTGGACACAGCCCTTAGCACAGCGAGGAGGGGTCAGGGTGCCACCCCCTGGAACTGACCTGCTGTGGGGCTGTTTGTCCAGGCCGTGTCCAACAGGAGATCGATGACGTCATAGGACAGGCACGGCACCCAGAGATGGGGGACCAGGCCCACATGCCCCTCACCAACGCCGTCATTCACGAGGTGCAGCGCTTTGCAGACATCATTCCATTGAGTCTGCCTCACATGACAACCCGTGACATTGAAGTCCAGGGCTTCCTCATCCCCAAGGTGGGCCTGTCCTCTCCTTCCCTGTCATGGCCACTGCCACGTGAGCCAGGCAGCATGCTGTGACCCTGATCTTTGATTCTGTAGGTCCTGCCAGGCCCAGCCTGCTAGTGTGTGATGCCACGTCTTTTCCCAAATAGCCTATGGGGCTATGGGACATTGACCTAAGCCAATGCACAGGTGTTAGGGAGCTACTGCCCAGAGAGGCGGGTGGTGCTGTGGGTACCCCTGCCTTGGGATCAGAGGGTGCTGGGAATTTCTGAAGCTCAGGGTTACCAGAAGGCGTCCAGGTGTGTGGCAGGTAGAATCTGCGCAGGTGTGTGCATTGGCAGGGTTGTATCCTCCATGCCAGTCCAACCTCATGCCAGCCACCTCCTGCCAGGGCACCACACTCATCACCAACCTGTCATCGGTGCTGAAGGA
>PVKB01007841.1:0-26127 GCA_004027205.1 Ctenodactylus gundi
TTTAAAATAGAAAAGACCATATCACTTCTAGCCACCCAGTGAAAGATGCTTAAAAGCAGATTGATAAATTAATCTCTTTGATTTTTCACATGCTAATGGCCTATTCCCGGTTTTGACTTTGATATCTTCTAGCATTGACTGCCATTTGGCTAATGGAGACCTAAGTGAATGTGGTTAACATTATGAAAGTAATTACTTTTTTCTGAAAATTTACTTTATTAGATTGAAGAAGGCCTTTCTGCAACAATCAGACCACATACCTGACAACAGCACCCTAAAATTATACTTGTAAATGAGAAGCTACTTTGGCATAATATTCGTTGAAGGGAAAAGTGTGTTTCTAGGTATGTTTCATATTTTTGCCTTTTGGACTTTAGCCTTTTTCTGATATGTGTGTGGCTATGATCCCATACTCAATAACCCTCTGGGTGGTCTTCATGTCACCTACCTGTGCACTGGCACTGATATGCTGGGTGTCGTAGAGAATATGGTGGCAGTGATCACAATGGGAGCTCAAAGGATGATGCTGGGTGGAGCTACTGTTTCCAAATTCTTAGATAGGGGGCTTGTTCAAGCAGCAGAGAATGCCAGAGGTGAGAGAGGAAATAAGAGATGGTGGGACAGAAAGCTGCATTCTCCATTACTGAGACACCCAGCTAGGCAGACAGCAGCATATTTACATATATTAATGTGTCTTTATTTAGGAGACAGTAATCTTAAGGGACCATAAGCACTATAGCTGCCAATGATACTGCCTTATAATTATATAGCCTCTCTCTTCCAAAGGACTCAGAAGCCTTCTATACTTTATTTCATTTGGTCTCACAAGCATCTTTATGAAAAGGTAAATATTAATAACTGTGTAAGATAAGCTCCTTCTCTAGACCCCAGTCCCAGAGTTTTCAAATTATGAAATGGGACTTGCATGATGGTATTGTTTTCTAGATGGGAGAATCGAGTCTTAAAAACCTTTTCATGTATATCAGGGACAGAATGTTGATTGCAAGCCAGGATTTGATTTGGCCCTATCAATTATCTTATTGAATAGTGAAGTAAAGGAGAATCTTGCTTCCAAACATGGGAAGGCTGTGCTTACCAACTGAATTTAACAATCTAACCTGCCTGACCACCTTCCCATTCTGTTCACCTTCGCTTATCAGCAAGGTCTTCAGCCTTCCTCTTCACGTTACCCAAGATCTATGTCTTGTTTGACTGTAGCTATTTTCCTATCATGTTTTGTGGCTGGAAGCAAGGTCATTGCTACCCTTAAAGTGCGAAGCTTGGAGCCAGCACTTCAGTGATATCAGCCAAGAGAGATTGAAGCTCCTGCATGTGACAAGGAGTCAGGACACAGACTTTTACAAAACTTATGTTATGAAATTGTCTCGAAAAGCAAATAGTTTGTAGAGTAAAGCTGGAGAAAAGGGCCTGACAAAAGGGGCTAAGGGGGCATATAAGGAGAGAGAACTGATAAAAGCATTTTTTATTGGTTATTATTCTTGGAGAAACAGAATTATGGACTTACTATAAAGGCTTACAAGTTCAGAGAGAATTTAAAATGGCCGCCTGTGGAAGTTGGAGAATCCAGTAGCTTCTCAGATGTCAGGTAGAAGAGCATTAGTCTAAAAATGTAGGACAGGGACCCACCAGGTAGCCATCCAAGGCCTAGGTGAGTGTCACACCATGCTGGACTCTCCCGGGGTCCTTTGAAGGCCCCGGCAGCTTGCATGCCATCACAGACCCACCAGGAAACCTTCCAAAGCCTAGGTGCATCCCACAGCACACTGCCAGAATATTCTGGGGCCCTTTCAAGGCCCTAGCAACTTGTACAACACTGCAGACCTGCCAGGAAGTCATTCAAGGCCTAGGTGCATCTCACACTGTGCCAAATTCTTCCGGAGCCCTCCGGGGATGCACCTGAAAGCCATTACAGGCCTAGGTTAATCTTGAGCCATGCTGGCTACTTCCCAGGCACAGGCAGATTACGTGCCTCCAAGGACCCATCTAGAATCCATCCCAGACCTATGTATAAGCACTGTGCCAGACCCATCCAGAGGCTGCACCAAACCCAGGTCTATCTGGTGCTACACTGGATCTCAGCCTGAAATCCTGCTGTGCCCACCCATCCATCTAAAGGCTGTCAGGACCAGCTGGAAACAAAGCAAAGACAGAGGAAACCCCAGGATCAGTAGTTGAGTAGAACTCACTAGAGTGTAAGACCTAGCGTCTTCGGATGTTTATATCCAAATAATACAGAGGGGTAACTAATTCTTTTTTTTTAAAAAATACTCTGTATTTTGATTTGTGTCGCATTGGGTTTTGGTGATGTTGTAGTTGTTACTGTTCTGTTTTTGTGTTTCTTTATCTTTCTTTACTTTAGGTTCTTTTCCTAAATGTGAACAAGTTTTCTCAATTTTTTCTTCTCTACTCCTTTTTATACTGTTTTATCTTTACTTTCTTCTTTTCTTCTTTCTTTTTTCTTTCTTTCTTTCTTATGCATATCCCCCTTCCTCCCCTTTCTTTCCACCTCTTTTTGTCTATTTGATAGTTCCTGAATCTCTTCCCATCTTGATTAGCTACTTAAGGATAGTATCATAAATATTTCTACATATCAAGAGGTGACACTCTCTCCTTCACTCAGAGTTATCCCTGGATCATCTGAATCTTATTTCGAGTACTCTTTTCTATCTGTTGCTTTCTGGGAAAGGAACACCGACAGATCACTCACTATCATAGGAATATTCTTCTGCTTCCCATTGTGTATCTAAAGCTATCTTATTGTCTGGCTTATATTAGTGATATCAATACTATACTCTAAAAAGTCAGTAATACATAAAGTTAATATATATTCAGGGTACATTGCACTTAGTAATCTTGTGGGTAGAGTGGTTATAGTGTTAATGTAACTACTAGGATCTGCCAGTAAATTGTTAATATTGGGTAGTATGGTGAATGTAAACCTTTGATTCAAAGTGTGAATGTTAATATTGCTAAAGACCTCCACACTCAAGATATGCTAACAAGTGTTCTGGCTGTAGAACATATATAGTTCTGTATTCTGTTTCTTCTGTACCAAAGAGTAGAGAAGATTAAGGTCCTAGTAAAAATCTGGACATTAAAAATATCTTCAAGCTTAATAGCTAAACAAATTTAAGACAGTTATAAACTTTACACTGGAACAAAATTCAAGTAACACTGACGGCAAATCTAACAAACATATCTCTGGAATAGAGACAGTACATCAACAATACCAGAGCATCAACTCACTGCAACAGAACATGGGGAAATGAGGTACCAAGTCACACACACACAAAAAAAAGGTCTAACACTTCAGAAACTGATTCCAGGGATCTTTAAAGAGCAAATCCAACAAATAGCAAACTCAATAAAGATGATAATTTCTCGGCCCAGAAGCTCACACAGGACATAAAAGAGATGTACAGAGAGCTCAAACCAGATATGCAAGGAGTAGAAAAAAACATTGACAAGAAGTTCGAGGAATCTGAGGACAAGGAAGGTAGTTTTAAGAAATCAAGGAACAATTTGGCTGAGATATAGAAAAAATGAAACAGAACTCCAAGACATGAAAAACTCACAGTAAAAACAAATAAGTAACCAACTTGTACACTGTGAAGAGAGATTATCAGAGATTGAAGATACAGTTGATGAAATAGAACATAAGGTCAATGAAGACTAGAAAACAAAAACAAAATAAAAACAGGAAAGAGACTGGATACAACAGCTGATGGATTACTCAAAGAGAAACAACTTCAGAATTACGGAAGTGGAGGAGCAAAATGAGACAGAACCAATGGTTTAACGGAAGCGTTCCTTGCAATTATGGAAAAAATTTTTCTCAAATCTAAGGAAAGAAATGAACATTGAACTACTGCAGGCATATAGAACTTTAAACAACTTCAACTGGAAAAGAACATCCTCGAGACACATCATAATTAAAATCCTAGAGACCCAATATGAAGAATATTAAAAGCTGTAAGAGAATATTCAATGGGTGACTTACAAAGACAAGCCCATCAGGATAACTGCAGATTTCTGAACCAAAACCATAAAGGTCAGGAGATCAGGGAGTAACATCATCCAAGTGCTAAGAGAATATAAGTGCCAATCCAGACTGCTATATTCAGCAAAATTATCTTTTAAAATATTGTGAGAAATTAAAACTTTCCACAAAAAAGAAACCCTAAAGAAATTTGCAGCCATTAAATCAGCATTGCAGAAACTACTTAATAGAATCTTTAACAAAGGGAGATTAATGGCATCAGAAACCCCAGAGAAAAGGCAACAACAGAAATAGGAGAACGAGCTCACAAGAAAATAAGTCAAGTAAATAAAACTGAAAAATTGTAAAGATGACAGGACATACCCAGTACACCTTGATACTAACTATGAGTGTGGGTGGCCTTAACACTCCTACCAAAAGACACGGGCAGGCTTACTGGATCAAAAAACAAGCACCCAGAATTTGCTGCTTACAAGAGACACACTTTGCCCATAAGGAAACACATAGATTGCAAATAAAAGGATAGAATTCAATATTTCATGCAGCAGGATCCAGGAAACAAGGAGGGATAGCTATACTTTTCTCAGAAACATCAGACTTCAAACGAAAACAGATCAGAAGAGACAAAGATGGACACTATACTGGATAACAATAGAATAGGAAGAATTTACAACCATCAGTGTATATGCATGCTCCCAACTCTGGAATACACAGTTATGTAAAACAAAACTTAAATCTGAGAGAGCATATAGGTCCCAGTAGAATTATAGTAGGATACTTTAATACTCCACTATCACAGACAGATAAACTAGACAGAAAATACACAAATACTACAGTTAAATGACAGTTAAAGCTCATTCTCCTATTTCTGTAAGCTTGGACTTAACAGATGTCTATAGAGTGTTTCACCCAATATAAATACACTTTCTTCTCAGCAGCACTTTCGAAACTAGATGATATTCTAGGTCATAAGTCAAGCTTAAATGAGTACAAAGGAATCAAAATAATTTCTTGTATATGTTCACATCATAGTGGAGTAAAACCATAAATTAAAAGCAAGAGAAACGGCAGAAAATACACAAATACATGGAGACTAAATAACTTACTGACCAAACAATGGACCACAGAGGAAATCAGAGAAGAAATCAAAAACTTCATAGAGTTAAATGATGACAGAAATACATCATATCAGAATCTGGGACACAGTGAAAGCACTACTTAGAAGGAAATTTATAGCCATAAATGCACATATGAAAAAAAAAACAGAACAATCAAAGACAAACACACTAATGGTGCATCTCAAGGTCCTAGAGAAGCAACAGTAATCTACATCAAAAAGCAGTAGAAGACATTACAAAGATCAGACCTAAAGTTAATGAAATTGAAATAAAAAACAATACAAAATAATGAATCAAAGAACTGGCTCTGTGAACGAATAAAGAAGATTGCCAAGCCTCTAGCTAAATTCACCAAAAGAAGAAAAGAAAATAATGCATTAATACAATTAGAAATGAAAAGGGGTGATAATGCAATGGAGAATTTAGAAATTCAAAATATAAGAAACTATTTCAAACACTTATATTCCAACAAGTTAGAGAATTGGGGAGAAATGGATGACTTCCCAGACACATGGAAATACCAAAATTGAATGAAGAAGACATAAAAATCTTGAATAACCCCATCACACACACAAATTGAAGCAGTAATAAAATCTCTACCTACAAAGAAAAGTCCAGGACCAGATGGATTCACAGCAGCATTTTTTCAGTACTTCAGGGAAGAACTAACTCCTATGCTTCTCAAGATGTTCCATGAATTTGAAAGAGAAGTAATATTAGCAAACTCATTTCTGGAGGCTTGCATTACCCAAAACCAGTCAAAGACTTAACCAGGAAGGAAAATTATAGACCAATCTCTTTAATGAATATAGATGCAAAAATTCTCAAGATTCTGGCAAATAGAATCCAGCAAGTAATCAGAAAGATCATACACCATGATCAAGTGGGTATCATTCCTGGAATGCAAGGCTGGTTCAACATATGTAAATCAATCAGTGTAATACACTACATCAACAAAAGAATGGAAACCACATGATTATCTCAACTGATGTAGAAAAAGCCCTTGATAAAATCTAACACCCATTAATGATAAAACTGTAAAAATAGGTATAGAAGAGTCTTACCTCAAATTGATAGAAGCCATATATACCAAAGCTACACTGAATATCATGGTAAATGGAGAGAAATTGAAAGCATTTCCTCTCCAATCAGGAACATGACAAGGCTGTCCAGTTTCACTACTGCTATTCAACATAGTCCTTGAAACACTTGCCATAACAATTAGGCAAGAAAGGAAAATAAAGGGAATATATATCAGAAAGGAGTAAGTCAGAGTATCCTTATTTGCAGATGATAGGGTTGTCTACATAGAAGATATCAAAAAGTCCACTATGAAACTCTTGGAAATAATAAATTCAGTCAAATCACAGGCTACAAAGTCAGTACTAAAAAATCAATAGCTTTACTCTACACCAATGATGAACTTACTGAGAAAGAGCTCAGAATAATAATTTCATTCTCAATAGCCCAGAAAATAAAAACCAAGAGTAAACCTAACCAAGGACTGAAGGATCTATGTAAAGAAAACTATATTATACTGAAGAAACAAGTTGTAGAAGACATTAGAAAATGAAGACATTTCCTGTTCTTGGATAGGGAGAAGTAATATAGTCAAAATGACTGTACTGCCAAAACTGGTATACATATTCAGTGCAATTTCTATCAAAATATCAATAATTTTTTACAGAACTTGAAAAAACAATTCTTAAATTCATAGGGAACCAAAGTAGACCTAGAATATCCAAAGCAATTCTAAATAGCAAGACCAACGCAGAAGGCATTACGATTCCAGATACCAAGTTATGCTACAAAGCAGCAGTTATGAAAACTGTATAGTACTGGCACAAAAAAAACCAGACAGGTAGATCAGTGGAGCAGAACTGAGGATGCAGAAGTAGATTCAGAGACACTCAGGTATTTGATCTTTGATAAAGGAGCCAAAAGCATACACTGGAAAAAGGATAGCCTCTTCAACAAATGGTGCTGGGAAAATTGGACATCTACATGCAGAGGAATGAATATAGACACACCTGTCACCATGAAACGAAATTAAATCGAAGTGGGTCAAAGACTTAAATATTAAAACTGAAACACTGAACCTCTGGGAGACAAATTAGGCAAATATCTAAAAGATATAGATGAAGGCAAGGACTTTCTTAATAAGACACCAAAAGCAAAAGAAATAACCCCCAGAATTAATGGAATTATGCCAAATTAAAAAATTTTCTACACAACAAAGGAAATTATCACCAGTGTAAAAAGAGAACCAATAGAATGGAAGAAAATTGCATGTGACACTAATATGATTTCTTTAACTCTTTTGGAAAAAAGGCCTAGAAGATGCGCAGTTGAGTCAAATGGGATTCTTATTTTTAATTTTCTGAGGAGTCTCCATACTGATTTCCACAGTGGTTGCCCTAGCTGACCATCCCACCAACAATGTAGGTGGTGTCTTGGTTACTTTTTCATTGCTGTGACTCAATACCCGACACCCACAAACTCAGGAAAGGAAAGGTTTATTTTAGTTCACAGTCTTGAAGGTCACAGTCCATTCAGGGGTGGCCAGCAACAGTCAAGTACATGGCAGAGAGAGAGTTGGAGGCAGCTTCCCCGGACAAACAGATAGACAAGCTGAGGCTAGTTGAGACTAGCCTCAGTTCTCCAGGAAGGCAGGTGCAGCTTATGTATCCTTTCAGGTCTCTGCCCAGTAACCAGTCCCTCCTGCATCCAGGTGTGGCCACTACACACAGTTCATCCTAACTTAACTGCAATCCACCCCTCCAGCCTAGACCCCAATCCACCAACATCACATGGTTCCATAGACAATTCATAACATTAAGATACATGAGAGTTTTGGGGGACACTCCAGATCCTAACCGCAACAGGTGGGTTTCGTTGCCTTCTCATCCTCATCAACATTTGTTGTTTTTTGAGTTCTTAATGCAAGCCATTCTTGTTGGAGCAAGAGGGAATCTCAGTTCTTTTGATTTGCATTTCTCTAGTGGCCAAAGATGTTGAATAAACGTTTTTATTTACTTATTGTCCTTTTGTAATTCTTATGAGAAGTGTCTATTCATTTCAGTATTCCATTTTTTTAAAATCAGATCTTTATTTTATGGGGTTTTAGTTTTTTAAGTTCATTACATACTCTAGCTATTAATCTTATTTCTTAGGAATAGCTGGCAGAAGTTTTTTCCCATTCTATAGATTTTTTTCTCTCTGTTGTTTCTTTTGCTATGTAGAATCTTTGTAGTTTGATGTAATTCGATTTGTTAATTCTTGGTGTTATTTCTTGTGTCATTGGAGTTTTGTTCATGAGCCATTTCTCCTTGATTATTGTCTTCAAGCATTTTTCCTATCTTACTTTCCAGGAGGCTCATTGTTTCAGTTTTAATGCTTATATCTTTGAACCATTTTAATTTGATTTTAGTACAGGGTGGAAGATGTTGGCCTAGGTTCAATCTTCTGCATGTGGATAGTTTTTCCAGTACCATATGTTAAACAGACTGCCCTTTCTTCAGTATATGGTTAAATGTCTAAACTCACCAAAAGAAGGAAGAAGAGGACACATATCAATGCAATTAGAATCAAAAAGGCAAAAATAGATGGCACCAAATTTAAAAGGTTACAAGAAACTACTTTGACAATTATAGGCTAATAAATTTAAGAACTTAGAAGAAAAATTGATGAATTTCTAGACACATACTGTGATTTGAATCTGGAATGTCCCCTAAAAGTCTCATGTATTTGAATGTTATAGATTGTATGTGGAACCATGTGCTGTTGGGAGATTGGGGCCTAGTCTGAAGTGGTGGATTACAGGCATGTAAGTTGGAAAATAGGCGTGTAGTGGGGTTTACTATACCTTCCACACCTGGATCCAGGAGGGTCTGGTCACTGGGATGAGAACTTGAAGGATATATAAGCTGCTTTCTGCTTTCCTTGGAGGACTAGTCTCAGCTTGCCTTGACTTGCCTTCCTGTTTGTGATGTCATGAGAAGCTGCCTCCACCTCTGCCTCTGCCATGTACTTCCATTGCTGCCGGCCTCCCCTGGATGGACTGTGACCTTCTGAAACTGTGAGCTAAAATAATCCTTTCATCCCCTAAATTTGTGGATGTCAGGTATTGAGTCACAGCAACAAAAAAGTAACTAAGACACGTCAACTACCAAAATTGAACCAGGAAGACACTAAAATTCTGAATAGAATTTATTTCATAAAATAGCAATGAAATAGAGACAAAAATGAAAACACTGCCAACCAAAATATCCACTACAAAATTCTACCAAAATTTCAGAATAGATCTAGTGTCAATACTCAGCAAACTCTTTGAAGAAAGGAGAAGGGAAATATAGTCACCATAGTCAGTCTTCAAAACCAACATAAACCTGTCACCAAAACCCAGCAAATGCTCAGCAAAAAAAAAAAAAAAACAACTTTCCTAGCAAATATAGATGCAAAAATTCTCAATAAGATACTTGCTATCAGAATGCATTAAGAACACATACATCATAACTAAGTGAGCTTCATCCCAGGATTGCAGGGATGGTTCAGCGTATGAAAATAAAATATAATACATCATATAAACACAAGCAAAGATAAAAAACACACCATCATCTCAATAGATGCAGAAAAAACCTTTGACAAAATCCAACATATGCACATGATAAAAACTCTGATAAAAATAGACATCGAAGGACTTTACTTCCAACTGATTGTATGCTATTTACAACTTATCTGCCAACATCATTCTAAATGGGTAATAATCAAAAGCATTTTCTCTAAAATTAGGAGCTAGATAAGAACTAGACTTTTTTAACATAGTACTTGAAATTTTAATTAGAGCATCCAGGAAAATGAAAGAAACAAAAGGAATACAAATAGAAAAGGAATATGTTAACATCCCTATTTGCAGATGACACTAGTTTCTACATTGAAAAGCCAAGAGACTACCAGAAGACTCTTAAAACTAATTTTAAAAATTTAGCCAAGTGAAAGTATATAAAATCAACACATACAAATCAATTGTATTTCTATATACTTATTATGAGTCCACTGAGAAAAATCAGGAAAACAATACCATTCACCATACTTAGGCATTACCCGTAATTAAATACTTAGGAATAAACCCAACCAAATAAGTGCAAGATCTGTACAATGAAAACTACAGTACACTGAAAAAAGAGATTAAAGAGGAGTTTAGAAAATGTAACAATTTTCCCCTGTTCTTGGATAGGCAGAACCAACATTATCAAAATGGCCATACTGCCAAAATGATTTATAGATTCAATTCAATACCAATCAAAATACTAATAACATTATCTACAGATCTAGAAAAAACAACTAAAACATTTATGCTTAACCAGAAAAGACTCAGGATATTGAAAGCAAACTTGAGCAACAAGGATAAAGCAGGTGATATCATAATCCCAGACTTCAAATTATATCACAAAGTAAGATTGATTAAAACTGCATGGCCCTGGCACAGAAGCAGACAGATGGATCAGTGGAATAGATTATCCAGAAATGACCCAAGCACCTTCAGCTATGTGTTTTATTTAGTGATGTTTTTCATGACTTGATTGTGAAGTGCTTGAGCAAGGATGTATAGGTGACTATAGAGCACTTTGTCAGCAGGTTTCTAGTGCAGTGCTAACTCTGCTTCTTGAATATGCTGTGCACAGTCAGTCAAATGGAAACCCATGCAATCAGACATTAAGTGTGCTTATATGACTTGGTGAATAAAATGCAGCAATTGCCAATCATTTCAACCTACCTACAGGGGTGTGTGTGTGTGTGTGTGTGTGTGTGTGTGTGTGTGTGGACAGGTGTCTTGTTATCAGAAGACATGTAAGTTTTATTTTATTAAAATTGGGCTTGTATTATTTTGTAAAATAATTTAATGTGTTAAAATAGTTTCTGGCACCTTTTATAAGAAGTATATTGTGTATTTTATATGCAGCCCAAGACAGTGTTCAGTGTGTCCTAGGCAAGCCAAAAGGTTGGACGCCCCTCTAAACCAAGAGTATCCAACCCATGGTCTACCAACTGTGTGTCCCAGGATGGTTGTAAGTGAAGTCCACATTATAATTGCAAGTAGTTTGGCCAGATAAGCAACACAAAAAATCTTTAAAATTAACTAATAACATAAAGAGTGAGAGGTAGCACCATGGTGTGCTCTAAGTTCTTGCTGTCTGTGCATAAGGATGGGTTCAGTTTTATGGCAGGGTGTGGCCTCTAGTGTGTTCTCTTCCAAATGCAGACAGTTGAATTGACAGTATGAGACATTATGTGTGCTAGTGGCAACTTGACAAGTAATAGTTACTAATGGTGCCCTAGTGGTGGTAGGTAAAAGGAGGGACTTGTAAAATTAACGAAGACTATACAATTACTATGCAAAACTCACATTTAATGGAGAGAATTTATGTGCAAAAGCTTTAAAAATGGATAATGTCATGCAAAGTTTCACCATAATTAAGAATTTTATAGGGAGCAAAGTATTGAATCATTGCCAATTCCAGGGATTCTTTAAAAGCATGGATATTGACTGTGGCAACGTTATTTACATTTTGTAAGTAAGATGACTAAGTCAAGACAAAATGTTGAAAAGATGTTAAAATTTGTAATGTGAAGTCAAGTTATTTATTATACAAAATAAAAATTTTGCTGAACTTGACAACGAAAACTAACATAGATTTCTCATTTTTCATGGATTTGATTTGCTCATTTAAATGGGCTAAGCATGGCACCTTCAAGGTCAAAACAAACCTATCAGTCATTTTCATGTTGCAAACCATACCAGCATTCTGAATGAAAAATAAATTATGGCAAGCTCACATTAGAACAAACAATTTTATGTATTTTGACACATTGGCTAAACCTGGTTTTGTGAACAGTGAAAAAAATATGCAGCCTTGCTTTACTATTTGATACAGGAATTTTAAAACAAGTCTGAAGATTTTTGGAAAAAATTTTGTTTTATTTGTGACTTTATTTTCAGTCAATGTAAATATGTCACCTGCCAATTTTCAAATGGAATGCATAAAGCTGAGGCAGCAACCACATTCGTAAGCACCTATTTTCAAGGACATTGTTCACAAAGAGTAAAATTACAACTAAAAATACTTGATGAGCAACTAGAGAACTCACTAAGAGTTGCATGTGCTTCCATCACACCAAACATTGATGCATTAATTTTACTATAAAAGGTTTAATAAATTTTATATTTGTCTTCTTTACAAAGAATGTCGTACGATTCCTCTTCATTCAGTGCACCCAGGCAAACCAAAAGGTCAGACATCCCTGGCCTAGCCTGTTCAATGTGTTTGAAACAATGAAACATTAAGAGATTAAGATACTTGCTCAAGATCACACAGAAAAAGAAAAGACCCAGGACACCGAAATTTAAAAATAAAATACAAATGAAAGCATTGTTACTTTGTCTTGGGTTTTAGAAAGCTAGACCTTAGCCTGTTGAACCTTACTCATGCCTCTGCTTTATTCAATTGAATTTATTGCCTGCTTGTCCTTGCCACCTTTGATTCTCTTTGTATTGGCCAAATGTCAATTCACAATAGTTGTTTTGAAACATTTGACAACTTCATACTCTTATTTCTTTGAGCAGGACTGGACAGCCAAGAGAGTCATGCCAATAACAAGCTACATTTCTCTCTCATTTGGGACTAAGGCATGCTCCAGTGGTACTGCAGGGAGGGATTATGGGATTGGAGAGGTTCAGGTTTTAATTTGAAAAAACATCCCAGTATAAAGAATCCTCTCCATTGCCAAAAGATTTTCTGTTGAAAGATGCCTATTGCTGTAGTTTGTTGACAAAAAGGGAGGCTCGGGGAACATGCCTTTTGCTGTAACATAGGGTGCTTTTGTTTCCAGGTCACAGAAACCAATGTTGGAAAAGGTCCTAGGTGTGTTTATCCCCAGGCTCAAGTTTCAATTCAGGGGATTTTTTTTTTTTTTTTTTTTACAACCACACTGCTTTCCCCACCTTCAGCATGGCAAACTAAAGCTGCCTTTAAGGAGTGGCTTTAAGCACTGAAGTGACCTTTCTCCTTCAAAATGTGCAGAGAATTCCGTGGGAACCTGAACTTACATCTAGTACAGGCTGTAGGAAATGACAAATGGCTCTTAGTTCGCCTAATATTCAGAGAACTTGGTCCCATGCTGACCAGCTTGACTGTGGGAAACTGACACTTTTTTCCCTAAAGAGGTCTGAATGCATAGGTGTAGAAGGTATGGGCTGGGAGGGAGTGCTGCACAAAGCTCCAAAGTCTTCCCAGACAGGCCAAGAATCAATTGTTTGCCTACTACCAGTGTCTCAGGTAAGGAAGATTATTGTTTTCACTAGAAAAGACATGAGGGACAAGTAGACACAGAAACCTAGAAGAGCTGCCAGAAAATTCAGCCACAGATCAGCTAAGTCAGTGCTTCTCAGTCTCTTCATAAACTATCCCAAGCATTTCAGTTACCTTTTTTCATAAGGTCAGGTACTTCAATAGTTTTCTCCATCAGAAAAAAAGAACTGCATTTAGTATAAGAATAGTTTCTCCATGTTCCTATATACACACAAGCATACGTATATACACATGGCAGAGCTAATTGATACAGATAATATAACCAATGTTACTAGCCTGGGTTACTCTAATTCCAGGGAAAAGGTAAAGACACTTGACATTTCACTGCGATAAAGTACTCTTTTTCCAGTGAGTTTGGAAATACTGAAAATGTCTTGAAGTTCCCAATTACTATTTTTTTCCATTAAGATAACCAGTGATCTCAGGTTGGGAACCGCTGAAATCTAGTTAACTTCTCTCCATTTTTGACTCTGAAATTACAAATTTGGGCCAAATAGAAAGTATTTGAGCTAAGATTAAAACTCACTCCAGTGGGGGTCAATTTGCTTCTTTTTATTTAGCTTTGATGCAATTTTTGACCTATAGCTTTGACTTAATACATTATCAATTTCAAAATATCCTGAAGGGTACTTTTGGCTTTCTTTAATTTACATTAAGGCATACAGAATGGCTTTGTTCTTGTGGTCTGGATCTGGAATGTTCCCCCAAATCCACATGTTCCTATGCAAATTGTACACTTTTCAGAGGTGAGGTCTGGCAGGAAGGGGCAGATGCTTGGAGCTTGACCTGGAGGTGTGTGTTCATGAAGAGCTCTCTGAATCTGGCGTTAACCATGTCGTTCCGCCATTCCCAGCCACCCACTCATGAATGGACTGTGACTTTTTGAAACTGCGACCTAAAATAAATCTTTTCTCCCTAAAGTTAAGGGTATGGATGCCAGGAATTGTGTCCCAGCAACCAGAAAGTTACTAAGAGAGCACTGCCTTGAATTTAAGAGAAGATCTCAATTTCTGGGACTGGTGTTTAAGGAGTTATTCAGTATATCTGAAGCACAAACTCATTCATAGGTATGGTAGACTCTAGTAAAGTATAAAATATAGTGTGTTAGTAAATTAGCCCCCATTTCATGGAAGTTATATTTTTGTTAGTATTATGTATATTTCATGTGTGCGGGGGGGGGGGGGGGGTGGCGGGTGTGACTGAGGATTGAATCCAGGGCCTTTACATTCCCCACTGTTTTTTAAAAAAAAATTTTAGACAATGTCTCAGTAAGTCATTAAATGACCCAGGCTGAGTTTGAACTTGTAGTCCTCTAGCCTCAGCCTCCCAGCATTTTGGGATTGTAGTAAAGCACACCACACTTGGTCATAAGAGCATTTCTAAGACAAGGCGTTGGGCAGCGTGTGTCTCTAGTGGTTACAAATTACATATGTGATACTTTGTTCTGCAGAACTTCTTGGAAATGAAAGATGTATATTGGGCTAGGTAACTGACAACCACTATTTGAACTGCCTGATAGAAAATAGGTGATGTAGGTTGTACCTCACTTTGTGTATCAAATTACAAAAAAATTACTAGCCTGGCTGGCTATTTATAGGTTTATGTATTAAACCTCACATTTATGTCTTGGTCACAAATGTATTCTACCTTGTGGAAACAATCTAAGAGATCACTTAATTATCTTTATTTGATACATTAGTTACTTTTGCTAGGCTACTTTGCTTAGATTTAGCTATATACACGCAGCTACCTCCAAAAGCAGTCTATGCCAGAAAGTTCATTTTTAAAAAACATTTCCCCACTTTTATTACTATATATATGTGCATATGCACACATATATATGATATGTAATGTTCACAATGAACTTTAGTATTTTGTGCATGCATATATATATATATATATATATATATATATATATATATATATCACATCAGCATTACAATCCCTTCCCATTTTTGGCTTTCCCACACCCTCCCCATCCCTTTCCGACAGCTCCCACTATCACACTCATTTTGTTCTATAGAATGACTGTATTCTGGATTTCCCAAATCAGAGAAACCATGCAATATTTAACATATTTAATCTTCTGCGCTGGACTCAGTTCACCTCTCACATCATCACTCTAGCTCAACTTCCTACACTTAGAATGGGCTGCAGTGGCCATATCTTGATGCCTCTTCTTTGGGTCCAGCAGAGCCCTTTATTGGGTTGATTTGCTGAAAGTTATTTTATTTTATCTTTAATGTAGCCTCACTCACCAGTCCACATAAAGAAAGAATTACAACAATGAAATCCATAAGGCTAGAAAATGTGAGAAAGAAAAAGAGAAGTTAAATTTCAAATTCCTTAGCTGAGTACTGAAAGGTAAATGTTTGTACATTTCAAAGACATTTGGGTTATCATTACATCATTCAGTTTTATTAGAATAAATTTACATCAAAGGCTGAATAAGTGAATTGCTACATTAAATGAACCCATGTCTGTGTCACAGAGTAAATTACACATAAGCCATAAATATAATGTCATACTTAAGTTATGTTAGAATTTTTGACTTTCACAACTCACTCACATTTGAGTGATTACTAACATTTTTCCAGATTTGGTTTATCATTTTATCTACATATCCATCCATAAATTCATGCATACATGTTTTTTGAAGATTTTATACCAGTTCCTTATATTGAATATAATTATTATGCTTTGCAAACTAATATACTCTTAAAAATAATAGTTATGGGGGAAGTTTTACAAATTTTATGAGAAAGCTGGTATTGTTTTAGTAGGATACCAATCAAATGATTCAAATACCAGTCTACTTTTTTGTTACACTTTCTCTTTGGATGTTTCCTTTCCTCTGTGTTCTTTGGTGCTGCTTGTCTCTCTGTCTCTCTCAATGATTCCTTGCAGTAATATCTGCAGTGCTGGACTAGTAGTTGCAAATTTCTTTAGGGATTCTTGGTCATGAAAAATTTTTATTTCTTCATTTTTCAAGGATAATTTTGCTGGTTACAACAACCTGGGTTGTCACTTGGTGTCTTTTAAAGCTTCAAATACTTTGCTCCAGGTTCTCCTGGCCTTTAAAGCTTGCATTGAGAAACCTGAGGTAATTTGAATGGGTTTGCCTTTGTAGAATAATGTCTATTTTTCTCTTGCTGCTTTTAATATTTCTGTATGTTGTATTTTTGAGGTTTAGATTATGTTATGTTGTGGCAAGTTTTATCGCTGGCTGAGGTTATTTGGTGTTCTATAAGCTTCTTGTACCTAAAAATTAATTTCCTTTCCTAGATCTGGGAAATTTTCTTGTATGATTTCAGTGAATAAATTCTTTATATCTTTGGTACTGTTTTCTGCTCTTTCTCTCACACCCATAACTCTGACATTAGTTCTCTTTTAATCATCCATCAGCTGTTGTATCCAGCTAGTTAGCTCCTTTGTAATTTTGGAGTTGCGCCTAATTATAGCATTTGTTTCCTCAGCCTTATCTTCAAGGTCTAGAATTCTGTTCTTACGGTGTTCAAGTCAAATTTCCCTGGTTTTAAATGTATATTTCATATCTGAATTTCAGTTGAATTTCTTCTTAAAATTACCACTTCTTTATCAAAATGTTCCTTCATATCTTGCATTTCCTTATTTACTTCAGCCAGCCATTTTAGTTGTGACTTCTATATGTTCAGAAAACTTTGTATCCACGAGGACCACTATTTGTTAAATAAGTTTCTCTTTCAGCCCACTGACCATCACTTGAATTTCTGTCAGGATATCTTGTTTGAACTGGCTGTTGGACTTATTTATTTGCTTTTGACTTCCTTCCCTATAAGTTCCATTATTTGATGGCCCATGACATTAATGTCTGGGTTCTCAGGCATTTCTGTGGGTGCCCTGTTGCCTTGTCTTCTTCCCATGTTTCTGTTGTTGAGAGATTTCACTTTAAAGGCCTAGCTGAGAGGTTTTGTTTTTTTTTTAAACAGCTATGAGGGTGTATGGGGAGGAGCCAACATTCCTTTGACTTCTGTGGTGGGAATAGGCAGTGAGGGAGGACTAAGAGTCTGATGGCCTCTGAGGTGTCTTGTTTACTCGCAGCTTTCTCAGCAAAGTTCTCCTTCCTGTCCTGGCTTCCTTCCCCTGATGGCGAGCCTCTCCACCCTCTGAGGTGGAGGTGCTGCTCTGCCACCCGAGTCATTCTGGGGCGTTGGTGGCCTTTCTCTCCTATCTGCCACCTTCTCTTGTGGCAGTTTTTTCCTATGCACTTTTTTAAAGCCTTGATGAGCTCTTCTGAACTTTCTTTTGCTCTAAACAGCTCAATCTTGGGCTCTTTAAAAAAATGACACCTTCTTATGTCATTGCTTGTTATGGTTGCTGAGTATTGCTTCTGATCTAGGCTCCAGGAGGTCTTTTCTAGGGGGAGCTTGCATTGTGTTTGCAGTTTGCACTTCCGATTTGCTTCTTTCTAGAGGCTGGGGCTACCAGCTGCTGTAAATTCCCAGTTCTTCTGGATCTGTGCTTACCTTGGTCTGAGGTTCTGGGCTTCTAGTGGGCTTTTCTCCATCTGCAGATGCTGGCGGCTTCCAGCTGTTTGCAGTCAGCCTGGGGTGGCTTCCTGGGCTGCTGTTTACCTCTGCTTCTAGTGTGTTTTCTGGGTTTCTGACCTTCCCATGGCCTCCTTTCAATTGTTGTGGTACTCCTCACTGTCCTAGCTACATTGAACAGGTGGTTTTTGACTCTGTTCTCAACTTTTTAAGTGAGTCCACGAGGTGACATTGTGCAGCTCTGTTACTCGGCTGCCATCTTGACCAGAAATCCATCTCATTCTTTTTATTTTACTCTTTTTAATTGTGGTAAAATATACATAACAAAATTTCCAGTGTAACCATTCTAAGAATATAATTCTGTGGAATTAAGTACATAAACATTATTGTGCAACTAACATCTCAGAATTCTTCATCTTATGGTACGGAAAATGTACCCATTGATACAATTTTTTCTATTCTGAATCCATAGCAGCCAGAATTCTGATTTCCTTATGAATTTAATGAGTCTAGGTACCACAGATAAGTGGAATCATATTATATTTGTCATTTTGTAACTGGATTGTTTTACTTAGTATAGTGTTGTTCAGTTTCATACATGTTTTAGCATTTCTTAGAATTTCCTTTTTTAAGGTTAATATTCCATTGTACATGTATTGGTTAGGATTCTTAGGCAAAAATTAACAGAAATTATGAATAAAGGACATTTATTTGGGGGACTACCAAGTCTGAGGAGAGAGATAGTCCAAAATGGTGGTCTACATGTGAGGGAACTGGAGGATCTTGTGGCTCCTCAGATGTGAGAAAGAAGTCTGAGAAAGCAGGACAGCTGGTGCAGATTTGCTGCAGATCAGCATTGTTCAAAAGGCAACTGCAAAAATGGAGACTGGAGCAAATCTGTGATGCGGGTTAGTGCTGTGTAGACAAGAATGAGTTGATGTCTGGAGACAATTGTGAAGGTCAGAGCTTTTCCAGGAAAAGCTGTACCAATCGTTCTTCTTTTATTTAGTTCAAACTGCCTGTTGGGCCACCTACACCCATAATGGGTGTTTCTTTCTTCATTTGCTCACCCACAATTCATTCACACACACACCTATAGCTCTTCCCAGGACATTTCCTAATTGCTTTAAGTTAGTTGACCTCATCCCTCCAATGGTCACAGTACATATATATCAATATGTTTCTCCATTCATCCATCAGTGGATTTTTGGGTTGCTTCTACCTCTTGGCTGTTGGAAATAGTATTGCTATGCACATGAGTATGCATATAGCTTTCTAAGACCCTGTTAATTCTTTTAAATTTTACTAAAAGGTGGGATTGCTGAGTCATAATGATTCTATTTTTAAATTTTTTAAAGCAACTTTAATACTGCTTTCCAAAGTGCTGTACCATTTTACATTTTTATCAACAATTGACAAAGCTTTTGGGTTTTTTTTACATCCTGTTCAAACTTGTTATTTTGGAGGGTTTTGTTGTTTTTGTAAAACCATCCTGTGGCTGGGTCTGGTGGCACAGGCCAATAATCCCAGCATTATGGGAGGCTGTGGCAGGAGGACTGTAAATTTGAGCCCAGCCTGGGCAACTTAGTGATTTAGCGAGACACTGTATCAAAGTCAAAAGTAAAATGGGCTGGGGATGTAGCTCAGTGTGAAGGCCCTGGGCGAAGTTCCTAGTACCACAAAAAATGTTTTGTGGACAAGGGTTCCAATTATTTTACACTGTGGCGAACATGTTATTTTCTGGAGTCTTTTTTTTTTCATAATAAGCATCCTAATAGATACTAATTGATGTATCATTGTGTTTTGATTTGCAATTCCCAAATGACTAGTGATGCTGAGCATCTTTTCATGTACTTATTGGGCATTGGTATTTCTTTTTTGGAGAATTGTATATTAAAGTGTTTGCTCATTTAACAATAATTGTTTCCATTTTTGGTACTGAGTTCTAAGAATACATATTCCAGATATTAGTACTCTATCAAATATATGATCTGCATATAATCTCTCTTACTTTGTACATTGCCATATACTGTTTTCATATTGTCATTTGATGCACCCAAAAAATTTTAAATTCTATCTTTTATTTTTCTTTTGCTTTCTTTGGTTTTGTTACGATATTGAAGAAATTGTTTCCAACTCCAATATCATGAGGCTTTATACCATGTTTTCTCCTAAAAATTTTAAGAGATTTTTTGTGCTCATGTTTAGATCTTTAATTTTGAGTTAATTTTTTATCCAATATAAGGAAATTGGTCAACTTCATTTTATTTTTGGAAAACTGAGTATGCAGTTTTCCAAACAATTTTTTGTGAAAGACTATTGTTTCCCCATATAAAGGTCTTGTCACTCTTGTTCAAAATCATTTGACCAGATATGAGGCTTCATTTCCAGACTCCACACACACACACACACACACACACACACACACACACACGTGTTTCTGTTGGTAACACACTGTTTTTTCCCACATATATATGCAGTACATAGTATTTATAAAGAACTTGAGTATTTCATGCACATATATATCATATCAACTTTACAATCCCTTCCCATTTTTGACATTCCCACACCCTCCCTATTCCTTACTCCAACTCCGGCTATCACTTCATGTGGTTCTATAGAATGTCTGTGTTCTGGGTTTTCCAAGTCAGAGAGACTACACAGTACTTAACATATTTAATCTTCCACACCTGAGTCATTTCACTTAAATCATCACTTTTCAGCTCAGCTTCCTATTCCTCAAATGGGCTGCAGTGGTCAAATCTTGATGCCCCTTCTCTGAATCCAACCAATCCCTTTATTGGGATATTTGCCAAAAGTTTTTTTTCCTATATTTTGCTATATCTTTGTTGCTATTCTTAAACCTGGCCTTACCCCCCAGTTCATATTAGAAAATAACTACAAGCATGTAATTCAAAAGACTAGTAAATTTGGGAAAGAAGGGAAAAAGTTAAATTTCAAATGCCTTAGCTGAATACTAGAAGGTACAAGTTTGCACATTCACAGGGTTATCTTTACATCAGCCAGTTTTCTTAGAATAAATTTACATCAAAGACCTAATAAGTGAATTGCTACAATAAATCAAAGTTAAAATGTATCACATTGCTACAGTAAATGAACTTAAATCTATATCACATAAATATGCTTAAAAGGACAGATATGAAGGCAAATTTAGTTATTTCAGAATTTTTTAACTTTCATAACTTATTTACTTACATTTCACTGATTACTAACATTCTGCTAGATTTTGTTTATAATTTTATCTGCCTAACCATCCATATACTCATGCATACTTTTTCTGAAAAGATTTTATATCAATTCCCCATGTTGCATTATTAATTAGTAATTGTTCTGTTTTGCACACTACTATACTATTACTAATAATAATGTGGGGAGATTTCACAGATTTTATGGAACAGCTGGTACTATTTTAGAAGTATAGCAATCATATGATTTAATTACCAATCTATTTTTTATTACATTTGCTCTGTAAGGTGTTAGCTTTTCTCCAAGCTGTTTTGGTGCTGCTTATGTTTCCACCTCTCAAAGAGGATAAACTCACATTCAATATCAAAAAAGTGAATTGCTTCATTCAACAAGCTTAAGACTTTATCAACTTGCTACATTACATGAACTTAAATCTGTATCATGTAAGTATACTGCAGTTACAGCAATAGATAAATAGCTATGCTAAGTCATTTCAGATTTTTTGACTTCATATTTTGATTACTCATATTTCACTAATTATTAACATTTAGCCTGATTTAGTTTATCCTTTTACCCATCAATTCATCCCTAATTTCATGCATGGCCTTACTTTCTTGGCAGCTCATTCTCCTCTAGCTGTTGTCGCTTTTTCTCTGGGGTCATTGGTGGTATTAGTATCCCTTTCATTTTAGTGCTTGGATGACATTGCTCCATGATCTTCTGGCTTTTAGAGTCTGGATTGAGAAGTCTGCAGTTATACTTATGGGCTTATCTTTGTAGGTCACCTTCTATTTTTTTTTCTCTTATAGCTTTTAGTATTCTCTCCTTGCATTGGGATTCTAGTATTTTAATTATGATGAGTCATGATGAAGATCTCTTCTGATCAATATTGTTTGGTGTTCTGTATGCCAACAGTAGTTCCATGTTCATTTCTTTTCTTAGATTTGGGAAATTTTCTTCCATAATTTCATTGAACATGGCCTTTAAGACTTTTTTAAAATTTGTCCACTTTCTTTTCTTTTCTTTTTTTCCTTTTTCTCCCAATTTATTGGTATGTGTAAGTGCAAATTTTAAGGTTTACATTGAAGTTGAGCATTTTATGCCCATGGATATCTTGCCAAGATAACAAGGACTTCCCTGCTCTTCTTTCAACCCTCCCCTGTGCAACCCACCCATCCCTCCCAATCCCACCCACCTAGTTCCCTCTGTTTTTCAATTGAAGTTCCATGAGATAGTTGTAACCTGGGTTTCTCATATCAGAGAGACCATTCTATACTTCGCCTTCTGCTTCTGGCTCACTACACTGAGCCTGATGGTCTCAAGTTTCCTCCATTTGCCTACAAAAGCCTCCAAGCTGTTGGACTTTATAGCTACATAGTGTTCCATTGTGTATAAATACCACAGTTTATGTATCCATTGGTCTGTTGATGGATATTTTGGTGACTTCCATATTTTAGCTATTATTAGTTGTGCTGCTATGAACATGGTATACATATAACTCTGTTATGTGTTGCTTTGCACTCTTTTGGGAATATTCCCAGGAGAGGTATTGCTGGATCAAAGGGGCTATTTATTTCCAGTCTTTTGAGAAATCTCCATACTGCTTTCCAAAGTGGTTGTACAAGTATACATTCCCACCAGCCATGCACGAAGGTTCCTTTCTACCCACAGCCTTTCCAGCACTGATTACTATTTGAGTTGTTGATATAGGCCAATCTCTCTGGACTTAGATGGTGTCTTAGCGATGTTTTGATTTGCGTTTCCCCTGTGGCTAGGGATAGTGAACATATTTTCATGTATTATTGGCCATTTGAACTTCATCCTGAGTGAACTGCCTCTTCATTTCTTTTGCTTATTTTTCAATAGGGTCCCTAATTGGTGTGGGGGGGGGAGCTTACTTTTCTACAGTTCCCTGTATATTCTGATTATGAGCCCCCTATCTGAGGTGTTGTTGGTGAATAATTTTTCCCAGTCTGTTGGATCTCTTTTTACAGTGTTGATAGGTTCCTTTGCTGTGCAGAAACTTTTTAATTTGACATGATACCATTTGTTAATAATTGGGACAATTTCTTTTGCTTTTAGTGTCTTATTAAGAAAGTCTTTGCCTACACCTATGTCTTTTAGGTATTTGCCTAATTTGTCTTCTAGAATATTCAGTGTTTTCACTCCTAATGTCTAGCTCTTTGATCCACTTTGATTTGATTTTGGTGCATGGTGACAGGTGTGTGACTAGATTCATTCTTCTGCATGTGGTTGACCAGTTTCCCCAGCACCATTTGTTGAACAGGCTGTCCTTATTCCAGTGTATGCTTTTGGCTCCTTTATCGAAGATTAAGTATTTGACAGTATTTGGGTTTGTCTCTGCATCCCCAGTTCTGCACTTGTCTATCTGTTTTTGTGCCAGCACCAAATTGTTTTTATGACTGTTGCTTTATAGTAGAGCCTGATGTCTGGTATTTTAATGTGTCCTGCCTTGTTCTTGTTACTCAGGCTTGCTTTGGATAGTCTTGGTCTCTTTTGGTTCCATATGAATTTAAGGAGTATTGTTTCAAGTTCTTTGAAAATATTTGTTGGTATTTTGATAGGAGTTGCATTGAATCTATATATCAGTTTTGGCAGTATAGTCATTTTGACTGTATTTATTTTTGCCTGTCCAAGAACAGGGGATGCCTTTCCATTTTCTGATGTCACCTATAACTTCTTTCTTCAATGTAATATAGTTTTCTTTATATAGGTCCTTCACTTCCTTGGTTAGGTAAACTCCTATTTAATTTTATTCTATTTAATTTATTCTATTGAGAATGGAATTGTTTTTCTGAGATATTGCTAAGTAAGTTCATTATTAGTGTAGAGAAAAGCTATTGATTTTGCAGCCTGCAATTTGGCTAATTTTTTTTTTTATTATTTCCAAGAGTTTTGTAGTAGAGTTTTTGGGGTCCTCCATGTAGATAATCATATCATCTGCAAATAAGGATTGTGTAACTTCCTCCTTTCTGATGCAGATTCCCTTTATTTTACTTTCTGGTCTGATTGCTATAGCAAGTGTTTCAAGAACTACGTTTAATAAGTGTGGTGAAAGTTGTGTTTAAGATTTGAGAGGGAACGATTTCAATTTTTCTCCATTTACTATGATATTTGCAGTAGGTTTAGCATACATGGCTTCTATGAGCTTTAAGTAGGGCCCTTCTATACCTATTTTTCTCAGAGTTTTTTTCATGTAAGGGTGCTGGACTTTATCAAAGGCTTTTTCTGCATCAATTGAGATGATCATGTGGTTTTTGTTTTCGCTTTTGTTGATACGGTGTAATACATTGATTGATTTACATATGTTGAACCAACTTGATCATGATGTATGATCTTTCTGATTACTTGTTGGATTCTATTAGCCAGAATCATATTAAGGATTTTTGCATCTATATTCATTAAGGATATTGGTCTGTAATTTTCCTTCCTAGTTAAATTTTTGTCTGGTTTTGGGACTAGGATTATGCTAGCCTCAAAAAATGAGTTTGGTAGTATTCCTTCACATTCTACTTTATGAAACAGTTTAAAGAGGATTGGAGTTAGTTCTTCCCTAAAGTACTGAAAAAATTCTGCTGTGAATCCATCTGGGCCTGGGATTTTGTTTGTAGATAGAATTTTTATTGCTGCTTCAATTTCTGTGTGCGTAATGGGGTTGATCAAGATTTTTATGTCTTTTTCATTTAATTTTGATATTTTATATGTATCTAGAAAGTCATCCATTTCTTCCCATTTCTCTAAGTTGTTACTAGATAATTGTTCAAAATAATTTCTCATAATATTCTGAATTTCTGCAGAATCTGTTGTCTGTTGTGATTTCCTCCTTTTCCTTTCTAAGTGCACTCATCTGTGCTATTTTTTTCCTTCTCTTGGTGAGTATAGCTAGAGGTTTTTCTGTCTTGTTAATTCTTTCAAAGAACCAACTCTTTGACTCGTTAATCATTTTCCCCACTATTTTTATTAATATACAAATGTAATACATAGTATTTATGATGTATTTGGGTTTTTTGTATATCTATGTATCATATCGACTTCACAATCCCTTCCCATCTTCTACCCTCCCACCCCCTCCCTGTCCCTTCCCCAGGCTCCAGCTATCACTTCATATGGTTCCAAAGAATGTCTGTTTTCTGGGTTTTCAAAGTCTGAGAAACCATACAGTGTTTAACATATTAATCTTCCACGCCTAAGTCATTTCACTCAAGTCACCACTCTTCCTCAGCTTCCTATTCCTCTAATGGGTTCACAGTAGTCAAATCTTGATATATCCTCTCTGAATCCAACCAATCCCTTCACTGGGATATTCACCAAAAGTTTTTTTTTTTTCAATGTGTTCCTACATCTTTGTTGTTATTGTTAAACCTGGCCTTACCCACCAGTTCACACTAGAAAATAATTGTAAGCATGTAGTTCAAAAGGATAGTTAATTTGGGAAAGAAGAAAATATAATAAATAAATAAAATTCAATTGCCTTTTCTGAATACTGGAAGGTGCATATTTGTACATTCACAAGGTTATGTTTACATCAGTTTTCTTAGGATAAACTTTCATTAGTGACCTAATAAATGAATTGCTACAAAAAAACAAAGTTAAAACTGTATCACATTGCTACATTAAATGAACTTAAATGTATACCACATAAATATACTTAAAGCGACAGACATGAAGGCAAATCTAGTTATTTCTTAATTTCCTAACTTTCATATCTTATTTACTCATATTTCACTGATTACTAACCTACTTTTTTCTCAGCTCCTTCTCCTCTAGCTGTTGTCACTTTTTCTCTGGGGTCATTGGTGTCGCTGGTCTCCCTTTCACTGTCCAAGTTTCCTTTAAGTATTTTCTGCAATACTGGCTCAGTGGCT
>PVKB01007842.1:0-26097 GCA_004027205.1 Ctenodactylus gundi
CTTAGGTGCCTGCATGCAGGGTGCCAGGCTGGGCTAAGGGCATCACTTAGTGATTAAAGCGCTTGCCTCGCAAGCCCAAGGCTCTGGGTTTGATTCACCCAATGCCATATAAACTGAGTGAAGTGGCACACAACTGTAATTCCAACACTAGGGAGGCTGAGGCAGGAGAGTTGCCTTTAGTTTGAGGCCAGTCTGGGCTCCATAGCAAGTTCAAGACCAGCCTGAAATATACAGCAAGACCCTGCCTCAAAAAAAAAAAAATTGCCTGAGCTGGGCTTGAAATTGCAATCCTCTGCCTCCGCTTCCCAGAGTGCTAGGGAAACAAACTGATCTACAGGTTATCACCGGATGCTAGCACAGTTTCTCTGTCATTCATTTTCTTCTTTCCTTCCCTGTGTGTGCTCACTTATTCATCATTTCCTCAGCTACAGCAGGAATCAGGAATTCTGATTCAAGTCAAACTGTTTTTTATTTATTTATTTATTTATTTTTGAACAGGGTGAGGCTCTAGTCCATGCTGGTCCTGAGCCCACCATGGAGCCCCAGGTGGCCTTGAACTAACAGCAACCCTGCCTGCCTTTACCTCTGGAGTTCTGGGATTATAGAAGTTTACCATCTCACCTGGCTTATATAGTTCTGGGGAATCGAGCTCGGGGCCTTGAGCTTACTGGGCAAGTACTCTAACCACTAGGCTATTCCTCCAGACCCTTGCATACACATTAAAAAAAAATTAATTAGGGGCTGGAGAAATGGCACAGCAGTTAAAGCTCTTGCCCTGTAAGTGAAAGGCCCTGAGTTCTATTCCCAAGCACCACATAAAGCTGGGTGTGGTGGCACAGGCCTGTAATCCCAGCACTGGAGGCTGACGCAGGAGGATTGTCCTGAGTCCAAGGCCAGCTGGGCTACAGAGAAATACTTTGGCTCAAAAAGAAAGAAAGAAAGAAAAAATACAAGAACAGAATTTACATGACTTTTAGTATAAATTGTCCCCCTTTCCCGTCAAGGCCTTCACACTGAGCTATATCCCCATCCCCATTCTAGTTTTTGATTTTGAGAAAAGTTTTCACTTACTTGTAATCCTCCTGTCTCAGCCACTGGGATTGCAGGCCTGTGCCACCAGGCCCAGGGTTTCTAACACACTAGCCACCGGCTCTACAGCTAAGCTGCATTCCCAGCTCTGGACTTAAGTCCTTAAGTTGTCTTTATTTAACACCTGTGAGAAGTCTGCATTCCCAGCAGAATGAAGAGTAGGTTGGGGGAGAACAGGCTTAAATGAGATTGAAGCTGGGTCTTTAAGACGATCCTGGGACAGTGGGAAGCCCTAGAAGGCCAGAGTGTGGTCTGGTAACTGAGTGACTCAGTGGAAATCCCCCAGTTCGGCTTTCTGGGGTCCCAGTGTCGGCCCCTCTGCCCTCTGCTGCTTCCTTCATCCTTCTGTTCCTCCATCTTGCCTGAATTCAGCCAGTAGCACAGAGATGGTTGCCTCCATCATAGCCTGGTTCAGCTGTCCTTAGGGACTCAGCATTTGTTTTTTTGTTTTGTTTTTGTTTTGTTTTTTTTTTTTTTGTACTGAAGAGTGAATCCAGGCCTGTACCACTGAGCCCTGCTGCAAAGTACTTTGGTGGTATCCAGCCACCGTGTTCTTCCTCTTTTTTATTTTTGGTGCTGGGGGATCTTGGGCATGCTAAACACAGGCTCTACCACCGAGCCATACCTCTAAGCTCAAGGACCCATAGCTGACCCTTACCAGGCTAGGCAGCTATAGTGTGCAATAGTTGCTTTGTTTGTTTGTTGATTTGAGACACGGACTCACTCTGTTGTCCAGACCGGTTCTGAGCTCACTATAGCCCAAGGTGGCATTGAACAAGGCAAATCTCCTGCCTCAGCCTACTGAGTACTAGGATTACAGTGCGTACCACCATGCACAGTTTATGTAGTGCCAGGGAATCGAACTCAGGGCTATGTGTATGCAAGGCAAGTGCTTTAATGGCTGTATTTTTCCTCCAGCCCCTCTTCTTGTTTTGAGTATTCTGTGAATTCTGACTCACTATTATTAATCATATTGAGGTCCTGAACCCGGACATCAGGCAACACCAGCAGTAACATTTGGGTCTTGTTGTCTGGGATCTGGAGACCGTGGGTAAGTAAGATGAGAGGGTCACAGCCTTGATTCGGCCCGCGCACCCTGGGCCGGCCTGTTACAGCACTGGAAGAAGCTGGATCCGCAAACTCTGAAAAAGGAGGCTCTAAAGGAGGCGCTCGTCTTCTCCTGCACCTGCCCTGGGCCCTGGGCCCTAGTGTGCTCTGAACAATCACAATACGTGGCTCCCGCGGGGACCCTCAATTTTAACACCATATTACAATAAGGCCACAATTGCAAAGGAAAGGGAAAATATAGCCAGATGCCTTAAGGAAAAACAAAACAATCAAAAATAAACCAGCCTGGGCTAGAGTGAGTCCTTGTCTCAAAATAAATAAATAAATAAATCACCAAGTTTGACAACACCTCCATCAAATATTGCTACACACATATGGAGAGCCACAGGACACCTCTTTAGGTCAAAGCCTCAGTCCTTCAATGTTTCCTCAGAGGCCATTTCTCCTTCTCCCTCCCAGCTTAGGGATCCACCCAGCTCCCTCTAGACTGCTCCAGCCCAAAGCAGGAAGTCACGTTCAGGTCTTCCCTGTTGATTGAGCCTGAGGCCATTTCTTTTATTATTTATTTATTTATTTTGGAGACAGGGTCTCATTCTGTAGCCCAGGCTGGCCTCCAACTCACAGCAATTTTTGTGGAGAGTCCAACCCAGGGCCTTGCGCTTGCTAAGCAAGTGCTCAACAACTGAGCCCAACTCAGCTACCAACCTTAACATCCATTCTGCCTCTTAATTGTCTCTCACTTCCTGCTATGCCCTTCGCGGGTGACCCGCCTCTCCTGCCTGAGTTACTGTGTCAGCCTCCTTGCCAGCCTTGCTGCTTCTACATTTTTAAAATTTTTTTATTTTTATTTATTTATTTTTTTTTGAGCCCAGGCTCCTGAACTCATTATGTAGCCCGGCTGATCTTGTAATAATGGCAATCCTCCTGCCTCAGTCTCCTGAGTGCAGGGATTACTGGCGTGAGCTACCATGCCCGGTTTATGAGATGCTGGGGAATTGAATTCCAGCGTGCTTTAACCATTGCGTCATTCCTCCAGCCCCTCCCTGCTTCCACTTCTTGGCCTGCAGAAAGATGGGTCTACTGCGGCTCTTGCCTGGATAAACAACCCGCTGCGGCCTCCTCCGCAGCCCGACAAAGCCCACCATGTCCCTGTGGCTACAATCCCTTCATCATTCCACCTCGACCTCTTTTTTTTTTTTTTTTGACAGGGTCTTGCTCTGTGGTCCAGGCTGGTCCTGAATTCACTTCAGAGCCCAGGCTGGCCTTGGACTCAAGCCTGACTCAGGGCAATCCTCCTGTCTCAGCCTCCCGAGTGCTGGGATTACAGGCGTGCACCACCACGCCCAGCTTATGTGGTGCTGGGGAATCGAACTCCGGTACTTAGCGCTGGGCTTAGCACTTGCTCGAGTGCTTTAACCGCTGAGCCATTCCTCCAGCCCCCTCGACCTCATTTTTAACCTTGCTCAGCTCCTTCCTGGTGGAACTAATTGCAGTTCTCCAAAAGTACTCCTGGTGCCTTTTTTTTTTTTTTGAGACAAGACCTCACTCTGTAGTTCAGGCTGGTCCTGAACTCACTATATAGATAGACCAGGCTGGCCTGGAACTCAGCAATGCTCCTGCCTCAGCCTCCTAAGCGCTGGGATTATAGGAATGCACCACCATGCCTAGCTTGTGTGATTCTGGGGACTTAAACTCAGTATATATTTATTGAGACAGGGTCTCGCTCTGCAGCCCAGGTTGGTCCTGAACTCACTGTGTAGCCCTGGCTGGCCTTGGACTCAGGACAATCCTCCTGCCTCCACTTCTGAAGTGCTGGGATTACAGGCGTGCGCCACCACGCCCAGTTTTATGTGGTGCTGAGGAATCGAAACTCAGAGCATTGTGCCTGCAAAACAAGTGCTTTAACTGTTGTGCCATTCCTCCAGTCCCTGGGGACGTAAACTCAGGGCTTGGCACTTGCGAGACCAGCGCGGTAACCACTGTACTATTCCTCTAGCCCATCATGTTACGTTTTATTGTTGTTTGTTTTGCCTGGAAGTTTGTCTTACTCCTACACATCAATCAGATCTCAGCCTGGGTGCCACTTTCTCCAGGAAGCCCTCCCAGACTTCTTCTACCTAGCCAGGAATCCTCTGTATATAGAGTCAGGACTTCCCCAATCCAGAGGGCTCCAGTGGTCACCTGGTCCCATCTTCTACCTTTTCTCCCTCCCTGTGTCAGTCTTTCCGTCTTTTCCTCTGCTGCTCTAATGCCTCTCACCCTTCAAGCCCCATCTCCAGTCAGGAGTTGTCTAGAAAGCCTCGCGGCGGTGGTGACAGGAAGGCCACCTCCAGGGCGTAAGTCGCACCATGGCTCCACCATTCCTAGTAACGTGAGCCAGAGCTCGGCGCTTTGCCTTTGAGAACCTCACTTCTGTCTCTAAAATGGAGATGATGGCATTACTAACATCCACTTCACGCTGGGTATGAGTAGAGTTACAGATATTAGGGAACAGTGTAAACACTGACGTGTTCCGTATTAGGTTGTGAGGATGATCATTCTCTTCTGGGCACTACTCCCACCTGTCCACAGGGTGTGACCCAGCACTGAGTTTCATCATAGCCGGCCCCAGCGACCTGCACTCGCCTCTGGGTGCAGAAGCTGCCTGGGGCACCAGCTCTTCCCGCTCTCCACACCTCCTAGATGGCTGGGATCGGTGCTCGGCATGTGGTCACTCGGCGCCTCACTCTGTTGTCCAGTCTGTTTCTGAACTCACTGTGTAAGTCAGGCTGGCCTCAAACTCATGGCAGTTCTCCTGAGTCGGCCTCCTAGATGATGGGGTTACAGGCATGCACCACCGTGTCCAGAGTCAAAAAATCCAACAACGAGTCCAAGTTCACAGAGTTGTTTAAACCCCAGGGGCAGGGACCTTGGGAATGTTTCTGGCACTGTCCCAGAGTTGATGTTAAGAAGCTTGTGGCTTTCCTCCTACTAGTTTATCTCTCAGTCACCCGATGATCTATGTCCACAGAAAGAAAATAACCATATTGAAAGCCCAGTAATAAAAGGGCTGGAGAAACAGCATTGGGGATTAGTGTGCTTGCCTAACAAGTGCAAAGCCCTGAGTTCAATTCCCAGCACCACATATGATGGGAGTGGTGGCAGACTCTTGTAATCCCAGCACTTGGGAGGCTGAGGCCGGAGGATTGCTCTAAGCCCAAAGCCAGTCTGGGCTACATAGTGAATTCAGGACCAGGCTGGGCTACATAGTGAATTCAGGACCAGCCTGGGCTACAGAGTAAGACCTTGTCTCAAAAACAAAACAAAACAAAAAAATAACAACCTAGTAGAGGGGGTGGCCTGGAACTGGCACAAAGACAGCAGACTTTTGAAATGGAAGTTAAGATAGAGGTCCACTCAGAGCATTGTCGCAAAGCCCTGGTTCTGTGAATGCAAGGGATGAGACAAACAGAACACATCCTGGTAGTGTCAGCATCAAAATGCTACACAATGTCTTCAGAGGGAGAGGAGAGTGGAATGAGATCTGATGGCCAGATGCTCACAGTCAAAGGGTGGTCAGTTATTCCAAGGATTTCGGTCCTCCTTGAACAAGAACTTTGTCCAGGACGAGGTGAATGGTTCACAGCAAACCACTAGATGGCGTGGGAAGAGGCGGGCACACAAATCACCCTGTAAGAACCTCCCAATTTGAAGAATTAATGGGGACTATAGATCAACAAATGTGAATTCCTCCTTCTACAGAAAAGCTGGGCAGCCAAGAGAAGTAATTCAACTTGCCCAGTTCTGTGGCCAGGCCAGTACAAAGGAGCAAAGCCTGTGTAGTACTCTGTAATGCCCATTAAATCATACTGTATCTCTGTGGTGGGGGTGTAGCTCAGTGGTAAAAATGCTGCTTAGCAAGCTCCAAAGCCCTGAGTTCGATTCCCTAGCACCACATAAACTGGGCAAGGTGGTACACACCTGCAATTCCAGCACTTGGGAGGCTGAGGCAGGATTGCTGCCAAGAGTTCAAATCCAGCCTGGGCTACATAGTAAGTTCAGGATCAGCCTGAACTACAAAGACTCTTGTCTCAAAAAAAAAAAAAAAAAAGCTTCTACAGTTACCCACTCACAGTGTCAGCTTGTCTGAGTCCCTGGCATCTTCCTGATCCTCAGTCTTTCTGACTATCTAATGGAGGATTAGTCTTGAACTTTTCTCTTTCTTTCTTCCTTCCTTCCTTCCTTCCTTCCTTCCTTCCTTCCTTCCTTCCTTCCTTTCTTTCTTTCTGAGACAAAGTCTTGCTCTGCAGCCCAGGCTGGTCCTGAACTCACTATGGAGCCCAGGTTGGCCTTGGACTCAAAGCAATCCTCCTGTCTCAGCCTCCTGAGTGCTGGATTACAGCCCTGCACCACCACGCCCGGCTTATATGGTGCTGGGGAATCAAACTAGGGTACATTAGTGCTTGATTTAGCACTTGCCTGTTTTAACAGCTGAGCCATTCCTCCAGCCCTACTCTCAATCTCTGTTGTCAGTACTATTGCACCTACCCATATGTGGCTATTTGAATTTAAATTATTTAAAACTAATTAAAATTTAAAATTCAGTTCTGGATCACTCTGGGCACATTTCAGGAGCTCAGGAGACAACTGTGTGCCGTAGCTGCCACTGGTGAGCACACACAGCCTCTCCGCTAGTGCAGGTGGCTCTATTGGACTTCCGGCGTATTTAAGGCACCTCCAGTTTCAATGTCCTGTGGCTCCTCTCTGTAAGCACAGGGAGGTGTGGGATTAAACGGATGAGACTTTCCAGCTCTCGGCCATGTATAAGCACTGGGGATGTAGATGAGAATAAAACCAAAATTCTTTGCGAGGGCAGATGGCTTTTTTTTTTGAGATACAATCTGGCTGGTCCTTAGCTTGCTGTATAGCCCAGGCTGGCTGCAAATTCACAGCCATCCTCCTGCCTCAGCCTCCTGAGTACTGGGATTACAGGCATGCGCCACCATGCCCAGATAGTTGTGATGCTGGGGGTTGAGCTCAGGGCCTTGAGCTTGCTAAGCAAATGTTTTAACTACTGTATTCTTTCATTTATATTGTACAGTTTTTATTACAATAGCCAGATAGTAAGTCTTTAGCAATTTTTTTTGAGACAGGGTCTCACTATGTAGCCCAGCCTGGCCTTGCACTCATGGCAATCCTTCTGCCTCAGCCTCCCGAGTGCTGGGATTACAGGCTTGCACCAGGATGCCCAGCTTTATGTGGTGCTGGGGAATCGAACTCAGAGCATTGTGCTTGCAAGGCAAACACTTTAACCGCTGTACCATTCCTTCAGCCCGACAATTTTTTTTTTTCAGACAGGGTCTCACTCTGTAACTCAGGCTGGTCCTGAACTCACTATGTAAACCAGGATAGCCTTTGACTCACAGCAATCCTCCTGCCTCAGCCTCCCAAGTGCTGGGATTACAGGCATGCGTCAGCACACACCCAGTTTATGTGGTACTGGGGAATCAACCCAGGACCTTGTGCTCGCTAGGCAGGTGCTCTAACTGCTGTGCATTTCTCCAGCCCCTGCCTTTTTTTTTTTCTTTTTCTTTTTTTGAGCCATGGTCTTGCTCTGTAGTACAGGCTGGTCCTGGATCCACTGTGTAGCCGATGCTGGCCTCGAACTCAAGGCAATCCTCCTCCCTCAACCTCCCAAGTGCTCAGACCACAGGTGTGGGCTGCCACTCCCAGCTACTCTACGTGGTACTGGGAATTCAAACATAAGGCCTTGCATACTCCAGGCAAGTGTTTTAACCACTGATCAACACCCCCATCCACTTTTTTTGTTGCTGTTGTTCTGGGAATTGGATCTAGAGCTTTCCTACTGAGCTATATCCTTTTGTTTTTTAGTGAGAGCTTCCTTGTGTAGTCCAGGGTGGCCTTGAACTCATGACATGGCAATCCTTCTGACTCAGCTTCCCAAGTGCTGGAATTACAAACATGGGCCATCGTAGATGGCTAATTTTTATGTGATTATTGTGTACTAATTTTTATACTGTGAAATCAAACCCAGGCGTTGTCCATGCTAGGCAAATGCTCTAACCATTGAGCTACTCTTCAGCTCTTTCTGTTTCTATTTGTTTTTTCCTCTTTTCTTCTCTTCAGTTTCTTAAGATAGAGTATTATATTATGAATTTAAAAAACCTTTTTTTCCAGAAGCTGTACGTGGTGGGGCACACCTGTTATCCCAACACTCAGTAGATTAAAACAGGAGGATTACCGTGAGTCCCAACCCAGCCTGGGCTCCATAGTGAGTTCAGGACTAGCCTGGGCTACAGAACAAGACACTGTTTTTAAAACAATTATTTTTTCATCAGGTGTGGTGGTGCACACCTATCGTCCCAGCACTGGAAGGCCGACACGGGAGATTTGCCATGAGTTTGAGTCCAGCCTAGGCAACACGGTAACTTCAGGACAAGCCTGGACTACAGAGTAAGACCCTGCCTTAACAAAGGAAAAAACAAACCACCAAACAAGCCTTTGATTTTGTAAGTTTGATACTTCAAGATTTCCCTTTGGGATTGCTTTAAACAGTGTTGTATTGTTTGCTACAAAAGTCATCATCAGTTCAAAATATTTTCTAACTAGACCAACCTGAACTACAAAGCAAGATCCTGTCTCAAAATAAAGAACAAAAACCAAAAATGTTTCTAGTTTCCTTTTGACTTCTTTGGATATTTCAACATGTATTGTTTAATTCTACGCTCCCCTGCTTTTTTGCCACCAGGGACCAGTTTCATACAAGATATTTTTATATAGACACAGGTTGAGGGATGGAGGGAGTGGAATGATTAAATCATCAAATATTAGATTTTCATAAGGATTTTACAACCTAGGTCCCTGGCATGTACAGGTCACAGTAGAGTTCATGCTTTTCTGGGAATCTTTTCTTTGTTTCTTATTTTTTTAAGGCAGGGTCTGGTTCTGTAGTTCAGACTGGTTGGTCCTGGACTCACTACGTAAACCACCTTGGCCTCAAATGTATGGGCAGAGGCTGAGGGCGTAGCTCAGCGATTAAAGCCCTTGCCTAGCAAGCATAAGGCCCTGGGTTCAATTCTCCTGCACCACGTGAAATAGACGGGGTGACACGTGCCTACAATCTCAACCCTCAGGAGGCTGAGGCAAGAGGATTGCCATGAGTTCAAGGCCAGCCTGGGCTACACAGTGAGCTCAGGACCAGCCTGGACTTCATGCAGAGTGAGACCAAACCTCACAAAAACAAAGCAACAACAACAACAACCAAAAAAAAAAAAAAACCCTTGTAGCAATCTGCTCACCTCAGTCTCGTGAGCGGTAGGATCACAGGCATGTGTCACCATGCCCAGATAAGACTATGAGAGTATAATGCCCTGGCTGATCTGACTGGAGGCAGAATTTAGGCGGTGATCCAGTGATGGGGAGTGGCTGTAAACACAGATAAAGTGGGGCTGGAGAAATAGCACAAGCATTAAAGAGCTTTCGTTCCTTTTTTTTTTTGAGACAAGGTCTCACTCCATAGCCCAGGCTGGTCCTGAACTCACTATGGAGCCCATGCTGGCCTTGGACTCACAGCAATCCTGTCTCAGCCTTCCAAGTGCTGGGATTACAGGCGTGTGCCACCACGCCCGGCTTATGTGGTGCTGGAGAATTGAACTCGGGTACTTGGTACTTGACGTACTATTTGACAGGCAAGTGCTTTAACTGCTGAGCCACTTCTCCCGCCCCTAAAGAGCTTTCTTGGCAAGCATAAGGCCCTCAGTTCAATTCCCCAGCACCACAATAATGGGATAAACCAGACATGATGGCACACACCCATAATCCCAGCATTCGGAAGGCTGAGGCAGGAGAATTGCCATAAATCCGAAGGTAGCCTGGGCCATAGAATGAGACCTTATTTCCAAAAAACAAAAAACAGATGAACCTTCTCACACATTGACAGAGTTTAGGTCCAGAGCATCCCCCAAAAGCCTGTATACTTGGAAGGTGGTGGATTGTGGGGCTGATTGCAGTAGTGGTTTAAGCACTGATTTCTTGCGCTGTTAACGTGTGGGGCGTGGTTGGGAGGGGTGGATGACTGAGGGTGTGGTGGATGCTGGCCACCTGGGCCTGGACAATAAATTCTTATCTGGTCTGGCTCCCTGCACCACACACCCTCCCCTTCCTCTTGAGATGCTGTGAGCAGCTGCTGCCTGCCATACCTTCATCACCAGCTGGACGAGAATGGACGGAGGCCTCTGAAACGTGAGTTAAAACTTTCTCCTTTAAATCATGGGTGCTGGGTATCGTGTCCCAGCAGCAAGAAGTTGAGGAGGACCGTGATGCTGGATTCCTCACAGGGCACAATACTGAGCTGTGGCTTGGGGTTGTTTTATGGACCAGAATAGCACATCTCTGTTTTTCCTGTTATTTCTTCATTTTTTCCTGCTAAGGATCAGACCTAGGTACCTGCATATGCTAGGGAAGCGCTCTATCACTCCCTGAGCTCCAGCCCCAGACCGTGAATGAGTATGTTGGTGGTCCAAGTATATCTGAATTGAATGTATAGTTTGCTGTTGATGAGTGTGATGTTGGAATGTTCTCTAGGAGCTGGAGGTATTGCCCAGTGGTTAAAGCACTTGTCTAGCAAGCACACAGGCCTTGGGTTCGATTCCCCAGCACTGCATAAACTGGGCATGGTGGCACATGCCTGTAATCGCAGCACTCAGGGGGCTGAGGCAGGAGGATTGTCATGAGTCCAAGGTCAGTCTTGGCTACAAAGTGAATTCAGGATCAGCCTGGGCTACAGAGTGAGAGACCCTGTCTCAAAAAAAAATGTTGTATGTTGTGGTTTGGATCTTGAGTGTCCCCCAAATGCCTCGCATGTCCCCAAAAGCCTCGCGTACCTACAGATACTGTGTATTGTTGAAAGTTGGGGGGCAGGACCTGGCTGAAAGGGGTGGATGCTTGAGGCTTGACCTGGAAGCACATGTGCTGGCTCTGCCCATCCTTGGTGGGGTCTTGTCTCTGTCCTGTCATGCTCTGAGGATCTCTGTCTCTGGCTTTGACCAGGCTCCTGCCCTATCGTGTGATTCCACCATCTCCCAGGCACTCACCTGTGAATGGACTATGACTTTCTGAAACTGTAAGCTACAATAAATCTTTCCTTCCTAAAATTGTGGATGTCAGGTATTGAGTGAGTCTCAGTGTCCAAAAGAGTAACTGGGACATTCTCTGAGAGTCAAAAAGGTTAAGTTGCTCAATAGTGTTATTACTATGAAGGTATGTTGAACTTTCCTGTTCTAATTGTGAAGACGGGGAGTGTTTCTCAGTGGTTAGAGCCTGTCTAGCAAGTCTAAAGCCCTGGGTTGGGTTTATTTTGTTTTATTTTTTTGAGAAAGTGTCTCACTCTGCAACCCAGGCTGGTCCTGAGCTCACTATGTAACCCGGACTGGCCTTGAATTTACTACAATCCTCCAGCCTCAAATGACTGTGTGCTAGTATTACAGGCGTGTGTCACCACACCCTGCTATTTTTTTTTTCTTTTTTGAGATAGGATCTTGATCTTAGCCCAGGCTGGTCCTAAACTCACTATGTAGCCCAGGCTAGCCTTGGACTCAGAGCAATGGTCCTGTCTCAGCCTCCCAAGTCTTGGGATTACAGGTGTGTACTACCACACCTGGGGAAATCAAACTCAGGGCCTTGTACTTACTAGGTAAGCGCTTTAACCACTATACCATTCCTCCAGCTCCAAGCTTGAGCTTTCTTAGAGTTCTTGCTTCCTCTTTTGGGGCAGCCAAATTTCACCTGGTGTTCGCAAACCTTGACCTGGGATAATGGCAGCATCCTAGGTCCAAGGCAGATTTCTTTCTTTTCTATTTTCTCTTTTATTTCTTTTCTGTGGTGCTAGAGATGAACTCAGGGTCTTCTTACTGACTTCAGCTCCTTTTTATTTACTTTCAAAACAGGATCTCTACAGTCCAGGCTGGTCCTAAACTCACTGTGTAGCCCAGGCTGGCCTCAAACTCAGCAATCCTCCTGCCTCAGCCTCCCGAGGGATGGGAGTACAAACACTTGCCACCACACCCAGTTATTTTTATGTGAACCCAGGGCCTTGAGCCTGCTAGACAAGTGCTGTCGCCAGTGATGCCCCCAGCCTCAAATCAAAACTGAGGACCTGGAGGAATGGCTCAGCAGTTAAAACTCTTGTCTAAGCTAAGTCAAGCGCTAAGTACCCAAGTTCAATTCTCCAGTACCACGTAAGCCTCAGACGTGGTGGAACACAACTGTAATCCCGGCACTCAGGAGGCTGAGGCAGAAGGATTGCTATGAGTGCGAGGCCAGCCGGGGCTCCACAGTGAGTTCAGGACCAGCCTGGATTCCAGAGCAAGACCCTGTCTCAAAAGGAAGGGCCTGGGGATGTGGCTCAACTCTCTTTGGAATTGAGTTCCTAGTAACACACACGCACACATACATGCACACTCACACACAAAGGTAAAACTACTGAGGCCAGATCAGGACGACAGGAAAGCCTACTTGTTGAGTACAGCAGCAGCATGTCCCAGGTCACAGCAGCCCGTCTCAGGAAGACACACGAATGTGGAGAAGGAGCACCTTGCACAGGTGTGCAGGCATGGGTGAGAGCTGGCAGGAACAGACAATAACTGGGAAAATCCATTGTCAGCAGACCTCCTTCCTCAGAGAGGAGCGTGGACCAGAGGTACATTGGAGCTACAGAGAAAAAGGTACTAATAGAAAATGTGGCCTGGCACGGTGGCACATGCCTATAATCCTAGCACTCAGGAGGCCAAGGCAGGAGGATTGCCATGTGTGTTTGAGGCCAACCTGGGCTACATAGCGAGTTCAGGACCAGCCTGGACTACAGAGCGAGACCCTGTTTCAAAAAAAATAAGAAAGAGAAAGAAAATATGGGGTGGAGGAGGAGCTCAGTAGGTAAAGTGCTTGCCTAGCATGCAAAGTGCACTGGGTTCAATTCCCAAATGCACAAAATTAGCAAGGCACTGTGGCACATTCCTGTAATCAGAGTGCTTGGGTGCTGAGGCAGGAGGATTCACGTGAGTTTTGAAGCCAATTGGATTACATAGTGAGTTGAGACTCGCCTGGTCTATAAAACAAGACTCTGTCTCAAAAAAAGAAAGAAAGAAAGAAAGAAAGAAAGAAAGAAAGAAAGAAAGAAAGAAAGAAAGGAAAATTTGGTAGACTGAGGCAGGAGGATTGCAGTGAGTTCAAGGTCGTTTTGGGCTCCATGGTGAGTTCAGGACTAGCCTGGACTACAGAGTGAGGCTGTCTTAAAACAAATGAATGAAAAGAAAATGGTTGGGAAAAATTATAAAACAGTCGAAAATTTTTCTTACTTTATTATTTATTTATTTATTTTGAGACAAGGTTTAGCTCTATAGTCCAGTCTGGTCCTGAATTCACTGTGGAGCCCAGGCTAGCCAGCCTCAAACTAAAGGCAGTACTCCTGCTTCAGCCTCCTAAGTGCTGGAATTAGAGGTGCGCACCACCATACCTGCTAATTTGTATGTGGTACTGGGAAATCAAACCCAGGGCCTTGTACATGCTAGACAAGTGCTCTCACCACTGTGTTATTCCTCCAACCCCAATATATTTAAAAATAAAATACATTAAATGAGTACAGAAGACTGGCCAGACCGGGGCCCTACCTGGGCTATAATCCCAGCACTCTGGAGGCAGAGGCAGGAAGATGGCAAATTAGAGCCCAGCCTGAGCAATTTAGCAACTTTGTGAGTCTCTGTCTCAAAACTAAAACAGAAGGGGGGACTGGAGGAATGGCACAGCTGTTAAAGCTCTTGCCTTGCAAGCACAAGGCTCTGGGTTCACTTCCCCAGCACCACATTAAAATGGCATGGTGGTGCACGCCTGTAATGCCAGCACTGGCCAGGGGGAAGTGTATGTATGGAGGCAGATGGATTGTCCTGAGTCCAAGGCTAGCCTGGGCTATGCGAGTGAGTTCAGGACCAGGCTGGGTTGCAGAGTGAGACTCTCTCTCTCTCTCTCTCTCTCTCTCTCACACACACACACACACACACACACACACACACACACACACACGGAGGGGCTGGAGGAATAGCTCAGCAACTAAAGTGCTTGCCTAGCAAGCAGAAGGCCCTGAGTTCAATTCCCCAGTACCACATAAACCAGGCATTGTGGGGCACACCTGTAATTTCAGGACTCCAGAGGCTGAGGCAGGAGGTTGCCATCCGTTCAAGGCCAGCCTGGGCTGCCTAGTGAGTTCCAGGGCTAGTTTGGACTACAGAGTAAAAGACCCTACCTCAAACAAACAGTAAAACAATGATCAGAGGGACGTCACCTGGTCTTGAGCCTCTCCTCCTCCTCCTACTGCAGCTTCCGCCTTTGTTTCCAAGATCATCTAGACACTAGAGCTGCATTTTGCAAGTTGCAGGTTATTATCCATTAGTGGCTCATGAAATCAATTTACTGAGCTGTTATCAGCATTTTCATTTTTTTAAATGAAATAGAAAACACCTGGTATATCCTAACTAGTGAGCCAGAGGACTTTCTGGGAAACTGATCCGATTATACCTCTGCATGCATGTGCAGATATCAGGTCATGATGTGTGGAATGGATTCTCTTTGTGAGATCTTGTGAAAGAGTTTGAAAGCTATTGAGCAAAGCTTCTCTTTTTATAGTGCTAGGAATTCAGGATTTCCACTCTTCAATACTTTTTTTTTTAATTTTTGAGACGAGGTCTTGCTCTGGAGCCCAGGCTGGTCCTGAATTCATTACATTGCCAGGTTGGCCTCAAACTCATAGCAACTCTCCTGTCTCAGGCTCCCAAGTACTAGGATTACAGGCATGGGATACCACGCTCAGCATACGTAGTGCTGTGGATTCAAACTCAGGACCTTGTGCTTGCTAGGCAAGTGCTTTAACTGCTGAGTTATTCCTCCAGCCCTTTATTTTTATTTTTATTTACTGAGACAGGTTCTCCCTCTATAGTCTAGGTTCATTATGTAACCCAGTCTGGTCTGAAACTCAAGGGAAGCCTCCTGCTTCAGCCTCCCAAATGCTAGGATTACAGGCATAGGCCGCCATGCCTGGTTTATGTGGTGCTGGGGAATCAAACCCAGGGCCCATTGCTTGCCTGGCCAGTGCTTTAACAACAGAACTACATTCCCTGCCCTTAGTTTTTCTACTGAGATAAGATCTTGCTAAGTCACCAAGTTGCCCAGGTGAGGCTTAAACTTGCTGTCCTCCTGCCTCAGCCTCCCAGGGTGCTGGAACTACAGGAATGCACCACTACAGCCTACTTTGTACAGGTTTTGTCAATTGATATTTATTTGCCTTCTAAAAATTAAGATGGAAGGAGTCAGAGGTGTTCCTCTGTGATAAGGTACTTGCTGAGCATGTCCAAGGCCCTGAGTTTAATCCTCAGGTTCAGAAAAACAAACAAAAGAAAAAAATTAGAAGAAGTTTTTTTTTTTGAGACAAGATCTTGCTATGTAGTGTAGGCTGGCTTTGATCTCTCAATACCCCTGAATCAGCTTCTAAGTGCTGCGATTACAGGCATGTGTCACCATGGCTGACTTCAAACAAATGTTTAGACATGGGAATATGTAAGAATATATGTCATTGGCCATTGATTTTTTTTTTTTTGAGACAGGGTCTCACTCTGTGGTCCAGGCTGGTCCTGAACTCACTTCGGAGCCCAGGCTGGCCTTGGACTCACAGCAATCCTCCTGTCTCAGCCTCCAGAGTGCTGGGATTATAGGCGTGCACCACCACGCCCAGCTTACGTGGTGCTGGGGAATCGAACTAGGGTACTTAGCAGCGCTTGCTAGGCAAGCTCTTTAACCGCTGTACCATTCCTCCAGCCCCCGGCCATTGATTTTAACCATCCTGAATTCAACTGGTGTACCCCAGGCTGGCCTTGAACTCAAGACAATCTGCCTGCCTCAGCCTGCAGAGTGCTGGGATTACAGGCGTGCGCTGCTACACCTGGCTTAGGTGGTACTGGGGAACAACTCGGGGCCTTGTGCTTGGTAGGCAAGAGCTTAACTGCAGTGCCCCTGCCCCAGCCTCTTTATTTTATTATTTTCAGGGTGCCCAGGCTTGAATCCAGGGCTCCCCCTTGCTGAGCGTGCACTTCTTTCCTTAAGGAGCACGCATTTATTTCCTGCCTATCTTTTTGTGGCCTAATCACCCATTTTATCACAAGTCATATTCCACTGCAGAATTGCATTGGTTGTTTCTCCATTGACCTTTTGAAGGTATCCTGGGTGCTTTGAACTTCTGATAGTCATGAATAAAGCTCATATAAGTACTTATGTGAAGGTTTTTGGGTGGACATAAGTTTGTTGGAGTAAACACCTTGGAGTGTAATCATAGGATTGCGTGGTGAGGCTATGTTTAGCTTTATGAGAAATTGTCAAACTGTCTTCCGAAGCGGCTGTAAGAGCTCTACATTTCCACCTGTGATGCGTGAAGGCTGTTGTTCTTTGCATTCTAGGCATTTAGTCTTTTGGATTTTAGCCATTGTGATTAACCATGTCAGGATATTTATTTATTTATTTATTTATTTTTGAGACGATCCCATTCTGTATTTCAGAAAGGCCTTAAATTCACAGCAATCCTCCTGCCTCAGCCTCCCAAGAGTTTATAAGCCTCCGAAGCACCAAGACATATGCTACCCCACCCAGCTTTTATTTATGTATTTAATGTTGCCCTAGTGATTCAACACAACGCCTTAGCACTGAGCTACCTCCTTATCCCATTTTCTATTTTTGGTCTTATTTATTTATTTGTTTGTTTAGAGAAAGGGTTTGACTTGCAGTCCAGGCTGATCCTGATCTCACTGTGTAACCCAGGCTGGCCTTGAACACACAGCAACCTTCTTGTCTCAGCCTCCCAAGTATTGGGATTGCAGGCGTGCACCACAATGCCAGCTTATGGTTCTGGGGAGTCAAATTCAGGGCCTTGTGCTTTCCAATACCAGTGTGCTATTCCTCCAGTCCCTACTTATTTATTTTTACCTGTTTTATATTTTGACTTTATTTTTGTACCTACTGCATCCCTTTCCCCTTCTCAGCCTCTTACCCGCCCCACTTTCCCCTTCCCTCTGCAGAGTCCATCTTACTTTCTTCCATATCTCTTATGTTTTTATGGTTTGGTTTCTCATTTTAGAGAAACCATATGGCATTTAACTTTCTGGGTCTGGTTCATTTCACTGAACATAATGGTCTCAAGGTGTACCCATTTTCCTACAAATGACTCAAATGTGTCCTTCTTTATGGCAGAGTAGTATTCCATTGTATAAATACCACATCTTCTTTATCCGGTCATCTGTAGGCAGGCATATTGGCTTCTTCCAAGATTTGGCTATTATAAATCATGCTGCTAGAGCTGGAAGAATGGCATAGCAATTAAAGTACTTGCCTTGTAAGCACAAGGCCCTGAGTTCAAATCCCCTAGCACCACATAAAGTCAGGTATGGTGGTACACATCTGTTATCTCAGCCCATGGGAGGCTGAGGCAGGAGGAGTGTCATGAGTCCAAGGCCAGTGTGGGCACCATAGTGAGTTCAGGAGCAGCCTGCGCTACAGCACAAGACCCTGTCTCAAAATAAACTGGGGCTGGAGGAATAACTAACTCAGTGGTTAAAGTGCTTGTCTAGCGAGCGCTTGGGCAAGTGCTAAGTACCCAAGTTCAATTCCCCAGCACCACATAAGCTGGGAGTGGTAGCAACACCTGTAATCCCAGCACTTGGGAGGCTGAGGCAGGAGGACTACCGTGAGTCCAAGGCCAGCCTGGGCTCCATAGTGAGTTCAGAACCAGCCAGGACTACAGAGTGAGACCCTGGATCAAAAATAAACAAATACATTGTGCTGCTATAAACATGGTATGCATGCATGTATGTATCACTATTGTATGTTGACCTTGACTCTTTTTTTGAGACAGGGTCTCGCTCTGTGGCCCAGGCTGGTCCTGAACTCCTTCTGAAGCCCAGGCTGGCCTCGAACTCACTGCGATCCTTTTGCCTCAGCCTCCCGAGTGCCACCACACCCAGCTTATAGGGTGCTGAGGAATTGCACAGTGGGGTGGGGTGGGTGGCTGTACTTGCTAGGCAAGCGCTTTAACCACTGTGCCATTCCTCTAGCCCCATGACTTTAACTCTCCTACAGCCCCTATTTTTGATTTTGAGAGTCTCTCTAAACCCCTATATGGCCCAGGCTAGGCTCAAATTTGTAATCCTCCTGCCTCAGCCTCCCAGACTACTGAGATTTTAGGCCTGGCCTTGGAACTAGCTTAATAGGCTATTTTAAATTGAGATTCCCTAATGATTCATGATGTTGAGCACCCCCTCACATACTTATACTTATTTAAAACTTGCATGTTTTCTTAGAGACAGTCTTTGCCTATTTTTAAATTGAGTTGATTTCTTACTATAAAACATTTTTCTCAGAGCTGGAGGAATGGCACAGAGGTTAAAGGTATTGCCTAGCAAGCACCCAGCCCTGAGTTCCATTCCCCAGCACCACATAAAGCTGGGTGTGGAGGGGTGTGGTGGCACATGCTGGTGATCCCAGCTCTCCGAGGCTCACGCTGGAGAATTGCTGTGAGTTCAAGGCCAGCCTGAGCTACAAAGTAAGTTCAGGAACCAGCCCAAGCTAAATAATGAGACCCTGTCTCCAAAAAATAAATAAATAAGTAAATAAAATTTTAAAATAAAACTTTTTTTCAGTCTGTGGCTTGTCTTTTCCTTCTCTCAGTTTGTATATGTGTTTTTGGTTTTTGTTTCTGTTTTGTTTTTGAGACAGGGTCTCACTCTGCCCCAGGCTGCTCCTGAACTCACTATGGAGCCCAGGCTGGCCTTGGACTCGCACCAATCCTCCTGTCTCAGCTTCCTGAGTGCTGAGATTTCAGGTGTGTGCCACCACACCCAGCTTATGTGGTGCTGGGGAAATCAAAGTACTTAGCACTTGATTTAATGATTGCCTTTCCTCCAGTCCTGTTTGTTTGTTTTTTATTGTGGTGCAAGATGTGGAGCCCAGGGTCTTATGCATGGTAGGCAAGTATTGTGGTTTGGATTTGAAATGTGCCCTGAAAGCTTCAAGCATTTGGATGTTATAGATTATCTATGGAACTGTGTGCCATTCAGATATGGGGTCCTGATCTGGAGGTGTGTGGTAGATTATAGATTCCAGGATTGTGGATCGGATTATAGAGTACCGCTGTGTTGTAGATTATAGATTACAGGCATGTGCCCTGGGCTTAAACCTAGAAGGGGCAGAACACTGAGCCTGGACCCAGAAGGGGTGGATCACTGGGAGGGAGGGGACTTGGGAAGATATTTGCTACTTTTTTTCCTTCCTTCCTTTCTTCTTTCTGGGACTTGATTTGGTTTCCTGTTCTCAATGCCACAAGAAGCTGCCTGTACCTCCACCTCTGCCATATGCTTCCACTGTTGCTGGCCACCTAAGAATGAACTGTGACCTTCTGAAACTGTAAGCTAAGAAACCTTTTCCTCCCCTTAAATTGTAGTTGTTGGGTATTGAGTCACAGCAACCAAAAATAGCTAAGACAGCAAGTCTTGTGTCTCAGGGCTACACCTCCTCTCTTTCCCTTCTTTCATTTTGTGTGTATTTGTGCGTGTGTATGTGTGTGGTGTGTGTCAACGGGGATTGAAGCCAGGGCCCCTGTTCTGAGATACAGTCTCAGACCTCCACCCTTTTTGTCCCTGCCACTAGGGAGGTCTAAGTGACTACATGTCTCCCACCAACTACATCTTAGCTCAGTTTTTATGATTTTGTTTTTTGAGGCAAAGTTGCTAAAAACTTGCTAAATTGCCCAGGCTGGGCTCTAATTTGGGATCCTTCTGCTTCAGAATGTTGGGATTACAGGCTTTCACAACCAGCTCCACTTTCCTTCTTCTATTAAATATTTTAAAATTTTGAGACAGTTTCTTACTAAATCATTATCCAGGGGTGTTGAACCTTTTCGCTTGTCAAGTTACACTGCATGAAGAGGCATTGTCCTGGACCACATACAAAATATCTAATACAGTTAATGCAGCATAGTTACAAAAAATTTGGCAAAACATTCTTCATGTCTTAAAATTATGAATTTATGTTGGCTGTGTTCAAAGCCATCCTGGCCCACATGCAGCCTGTGGACTGCTGATTAGACAAGCCTGGCTAAATCCTATGCTGAGAGATCAAACTTGGAATCTTCCTGCCTCAGCCTCAGAGTACTAGAATTGCAGGTGAGTACCTCCTCACCTGGCTACAATTTTTTTATTCTGAGGTAAAGTCTGTCTTAGTTTTGTTTTGTTTTGTTTTCATTTTATTTTGAGGCAGGGTTTCGCTCTGTAGTCCAGGGTAGTTCCGAACTCACTATATAGTCCAGGCTGGCCTCAAACACACAACTATTCTCCTGCCTCAACTTTCTGAGTGCTGGGATTATAGGTGTGCGCCACCACATCCAGTTTATGTGGTGCTGGGGAACGGAACTCAGAGCCAGGAGCTTGCTAGGCCTGTGCTTTAGCCCCTGAGCTATTCCTCCAGCTCCTTTCTTTCTTTCTTTCTTTCTTTCTTTCTTTCTTTCTTTCTTTTAGATTTGTTTTTTTGAGACAGGGTTCTGCTCTGTATTCCAGGCTAGTTCTGAACTTACTGTACAGTCCAGGCTGGTCTCAAGCTCACAGCAATCCTTCTGCCTCTGCCTCCTGAGTGCTGGGATTACAGGCATGCACCACCATGCCCACTTTATGTGGTGCTGGGGAATTGAACCCAGGGCCTTTGCTTGCTAGACAAGTGCTCTATCCCCTGAGCTGCGCTCCCAGCCCTAGTTTAGCAACTGAGACATACTCTCAAAATTAAACATAGTAATTACACCTATTTTTGGTTATGACATGGCATTTCAATGCATGAATACAAGAGTAGTAGATCAGGTAGTTAGTGTACCTGTCACCTCAAACATCGATGATTTGTGTTCGATACAGGCTGAATCTTCTTTACTTACTATTTTGAAATACTTGTTATCAACCCCATAGTTACTCTACTGGATTATAGAATCTTAGGAGCCATGCCTCCTAATCAGCTGTACCTGTGGCCCATTAACCATCCTCTTCCTGTCTCTTCATCCTACATATCCTCCCCAATTATTTATATTTATTATTGATTTATTTTGGTGATTCTAGGGAGTTTCCCTGGCCTACATCTCCTACCCATTTTTATTTTTTTGACTCAGAGTCTTGCTAAGTCACTAAGTTGCCCAGTTTGGGTTTGAACTGGTGATCTTCCTGCCTCAGCCTCCCAGAATGCTGGGATTACAGGCCTGTGCCTAGTCAAGATTTCTTGGTATGTGGGAAAACTCAACTTCATGCATTTAAGCCAGCCACAGCTGGCTATGTTAGTATTTGTTATTGTGATTGAAAAGTATCTCAGCTGATTTTACTGCAGTCTTGTTTGTTTGGTGCTAAAAACTGAACCTAGAACCTTGGGCATGCTAGCACACTGAGCTACATCATCTGCCTTGGGGCTATTTTTGTTTTGTTTTGCTTTGTTTGTTTGAGGCAGTGTCTTGCTCTGTAGTTCAGGCTAGTCCTGAACTCACTATGTAGCCCTGGCTGACCTCAAACTCACAGCAATCCTCCTCCAGCCTCAGTGCTGGGTGCTGGGATTACAAACTTGTGCCACCACCCTTGGTTCTTGTGATGCTGAGGATTTGAATTCAGGCCTTGCGATTGCTAGGCAAGCATTCACCTAGTGTTGTTTCTCTAGTCTGAGGCTGTCTTTGAATAGGTGTTTTTGGAATGCTTCCTTTGAAAGTGTTACAGGAGATGTATTCTTTTGAACATTTCCACTGGTAGCAATGTTTGCCTTTTTTTCTTGTTTTAAATGTTTTGTTTTAATTTTTTCTTTTTCCTTTTTTTGACTGGATTGGAAGAAAATGAAGACATTTAGTTCAGGAAAGAGAAAACACCGATGGGGACAGGGAACTTTGTTCCCTGAAACTTGTTTGTTTCGAGACAAGGTCTCTGCTGTGTAGCCCAGATTGGGTCTGAACTCACAGTGTATCTCAAGTTGTCCTTAAATTCAGGACAAATCTGCCTAGGCCTCCTTAATGTTGGGATTGCAGGCATATGCCACCACTCCCAATTTTTATGCAGTTGTGGGGAATTGAACTCATCAACTAACCCCTTATCCCTAAAGAGACTTAATTTGTTTTTTGAGATAGGGTCTTGCTCTGTAGCCCAGGCTAGCCTAGCCTTGGACTGATAGCAGTCTTCCTGCCTCAGCCTCTTGAGTGCTGGGATTACAAGTGTGCACTACCACACCCAGTTTTGTGTAGTGTTGGGAATCAAACTCAGGGCCTCGTGTTTGCAAAGCAAGCACTTTAACAGCTGTGCCATTCCTCCAGCCCTGATTTCTTTCTTTTCTTTTTTTTTTTCTTCTTTTTTGAGACATGGTCTTACTCTGTAGTCCAGACTGGTCCTGAACTCACCATGGAGCCCAGATTGACCTCAAACTAATGGCTTCCCAAATGCTGGGATTACAGGTATGCACCACCATGCCCAGGGTATGTTAATGTATATGTGTGAGTATATAGTGTACCTACATATGTGTCATATCTACAGGGAGAGACAACACATGACCAAGCATGACAGTCCAAGTGAGTACTTGAGAATAATCAATAGGGGCTGGAGGAATGGCACATCTGTGAGAACACTTGCTTAGCAACCACAAGGCCCTGAGTTCGATTCCTCAGCACCAAATAAGCTGGGTGTGGTGGCACATGCCTATAATCCCAGCACTCAGGAGGCTGAGGCAGGAGATCTGCCTATCACAAGAAAATAAAAAGTACATAAATATGAAAATAAATTATTTTTTTAAAGTTAGCTATTTTTCTATCCATAACTAAGGGTGCAGCCTGAAGCTGATGATCTCAGAACATACTTCTAGTCCTAAAGTACATGATTTTTAATTTATATACTGAGTGGGGCAGCTGAGAGGGAAAGGTCACATGGAATGACCCACTTCATTTTCAGAAAGGCATGAAAGGTTTTGTGATTTTTCAAAAGCAGGTTCTTACTCCTCTAGATGGGATGGGATCACCCTTTGGGAACTCACAAGCTAATTCACATAAACAATGTAAGCAGAATGGGGGCGAGGAAGCAATTCCTGGAGTGATAAACACAGGACAAATGGTATAAATATAAAATATGTAAACCTAGTCCATTTTTCTTTTGTTTCTTTTTCCTTTCTCTCTCTCTTTCCCGAGGCAGGGACTTGCTCTGTAATATCCAGTCCATTTTAAGGGTGAATGCTGTCTGGTTTTCAGACAAGTGCTAGGCAGTATTTAAAGGCTCTGACTCTGAAGTTAGGGACATCTGGGTTTGAATTCCAACATGCTTCCTAATCAGCTGTGTTTCACTGTGAGGTTACTTCAAATTTATTTTTTCCACCATTTTTATTAATATAAATATGCAATACATAATGTTTACAATGAATTTGAGTATTTTGTGCACATATATATCACATCAACTTTACAATCCCCTCCATTTTTGGCTCTCCCACACTCTCCCCACCTACCCTAACTCCCACTATCATGTCGTGTGGTTCTATAGAATGCCTGTATTCTGGATTTCCCAAATCAGAGAAACCATGTGATACTTAACATATTTAATCTTCTGCATCTGACTCATTTCACTTAAATCGCACCACTCTTTAGCTCAGCTTCCTACCTGTAGAATGGATTGCAGTGGTCAAATCTTGATGCCTCTTCTCTGAGTCCAGCAGAGCCCTTTTATTGAGATACTTGCCAAAAGTTTTTTTTTTCCAGTATTTTGCTATATCTTTGTTGAGATCTTCAACCTGGCCTCACCCACTAGTCCACATAAGAAAAGAACTATAACAATGTAATTTATAGGGCTAGTAAATATGAGAAAGAAAAAGAAAAGTTAAATTTCAAATGCCTTAGCTGAGTACTGAAAGGTACATGTTTTTGTACATTCAAAGGTTATCATTACATCAATCAGTTTTCTTAGGATAAACTTACATCCAACACCAAATAAGGGAATTGCTACAATAAACAAACAAGTCTATATCAAATCGCTACATTAAATGAGCTGAAATCTATATCACATAAATAAAGTAATAGATACAATGGTATACTTAGTTATTTCAGAATTTTTAACTTTTATAAATTATTTACTCACATTTCACTAATTACTAACATTTTGCCAGACTTGGTTTATCATTTTATCTACCTATCCATAAATTCATGTGTACATATTTTTAAATATACCAATTCCCCATGTTGAATATAATTATTCTGTTTTGCAAACTAACATACTATTACAAATTGCAATTATGTGGGAAAATCTCACAAATTTTATAAAACAGCTGGTACTGTTTTAGAAGTATATCAATCAAATGATTCAAATACCAACCTATTTTTTGTTAAACTTTCTCTTTAGATGTTTCCTTTCCTCAATATTTTTTGGTGCTGCTTATCTCTCTGCCTCTCTCAAAGAGGATAAACTTGCACCCAAAATCAAAAAAGTGAATTGCTACATTAAACAATCTTAAGTCTATATTAATTTGCTATATTAAGTGAACTTAAATCTGTATCACATAATTACACTTATAGTTAAAGCAACAGAGTGGCATGCTTAGATATTTTTAGATTTTTTTAAACTTTCATAAATTGTTTACTCACATTTCAGTAATTATTAACATTTTGCCAGATTTGGTTTATCCTTTTACCTACCTATCCATACCTAACATGCATGCATATTTTTAAAGATTTTATGCCAATTCTCCATGTTGAATATATTATGTTTTGTAAACATATATACTATTGAAAATAGTAATTAATGGGGGAAGATTCACAGATTTTTGAGACAGTTGATACTGTTTTAGAAGGGTACCACCAATCACATGATTCAAATACATATATATACTTTCTCTTTCAGTGTTTCCTTTCCTCCTCCCCACCCATTTTGGTGCTGCTTGCCTCTCTGCTTCTCTCAAAGATTCTTTCAAAATATTTTCTGAAATGCTGGGCTAGTGATTGCAAATTTCTTAAGGGATTCTTGGCTTCAAATTTCTTTAACTTTAGCTTCCTCTTCTGCAAAACACAGATAGCAATGCTACCCACCTAGAGGACCATAGCCAATACAGCGGAAAAAACAAAGTAAGTTATCTGACAAGTTGCACCTTTTAGGTGAGTGACAAGGTTCCCATTTCAGCAAGTGGTGACAGTGTCTTCCTTTTCTGGCTTGAGGTTCCTGATCTCTGTCTTAGGAAGTCAGGCGTCGTGTATCCTTTGTCACCTTGGGTATTTCCTTAGGGAGTAAGTTGTCACCATCAGACTTGGGACTCCACGAGGCTGGAATTACCACTCCTCAGACCTGGGGACGACAGTGACTCCGCTAGTTTCAGATGGCCCTGTCTCTCCCATTACCCTGAGGGCTACCAGAATGTGTGTGGGTGAATCCCGGCCACTCAGGATTGACTCCCTTCCATCCTCTTCTGTCACGCTTAGGACACAAGAGCGAGGATTATCCTACTTCGGCAGTCCCGCAAGCTGGAAGGAGCAGACTGGGGCTTGGCTCTGAGGGCCCTGGGCCCTCGCCTGACTGGTCTCGCAATTTAGGGACTCAGAGGAAGTCCTGAGAAGCTCTTAGGGGGCTGTTCTGGGTTATGAAAGTAATGGTTAAGTTTGTAGGGAAGAATTCTACGAGTCTGTGAGGGAGCATTTCATGTGCTTGTGGGGTAGGAGGTGCGTCCAGGTAACTAATGGCAACCGGGCGGGGCAAGCCCACTCTGCTGGAACGCCTAGATAGTGGAAAACTACGACTCCCAGAATGCCCCAGGGCTCCGTCCGGCTATCCCGCCCGCCCACTGGCTGTGGGACCCGAGAGCCTCGAAGCGGATTGGCCGCAGTAGAGCGGG